>SRMA01025156.1:316235-376709 GCA_007224835.1 Danionella cerebrum
GAATAAAGCAGTTTGGGATTTTCAGGCTGTTGGATTTTTATGCCTCACACGACTTTCATGGTGGACACTTAATCTGTCATTGTGGAAAAAACGCTCATTCTGTCAGAAATAGATGATAAATTATTTGAAAATGTTTATATTGTCATAAAATCCGGGATAGCAGCAGAAGAAATGACCTGACCAAGTGAAATCCACATTAAAAGTGCAAATGTAATACCGCTGCTGACCGCTAGATGACTCTTCAACTCCAGGGTTGCGCCGCTCGCCTCCATGCTCATAAACAAAATGGATGACCGGTGTTATAAATACCCAAACACCGGGTGCGTCACAAGCAGGGAGGGAACCTGCTGTACCATTTAAGTTTCTGCAGTTTTTGATGCCTCAGCACAGGGAGGGAATGAGCAAGATAAATAAACAGATGGAGAACGAAGGGCCATTTTATCTCCAGGTGCAAACATGCTAGTCAGGTCTAAAAACAGGTCCCATGTGTTTTCCGAAATGGAGTTCAAATATTTGCTTCACACAGATTATTGTTTGCGCGGGGGAAAAGTTCAGGGGAGCTAAAGGAACTTCCTCTTTTAGAATTTCTGGTAAAACTACCCATCTTCAATGTTTCATGGCATTGTAAGACCTGGGAGGAATGTCATCTTGTTTTATGGTTTGGCCCCACTCAAAATAAAATATTAGGCTTCAACCAGAAATTTTGAGTTTACAATTGATAAACACATTTTTTTAATAAATTGGCTGAAACTGCTGCTTGAAGTCTAGCGAACGTTTAGAAAGGAAGTAGATTTTTGAGCATATCTGTGTAATCCTTGGTTTGTTTGCGAATCGTCACACTTAGATTAGATTCTTCACTATATTATACCTCTCTTTTGGAACAGAGATGTTTTTGCTCACATGTTTCCTTGGCTTTGCAATGAGCAACAGACTGGGGAGATTCTCAGTGGTGGGCATTCACTGATTACACAACGCCTGGCACATCAAGGTTCCATGCTGACTTCTGGAGACTCACTTGGCCAAACTAATGTCTCTCTCAATTCATCCTTCTGTTCCATTTTCCCACCCTCTGCTTTTTGCCCTTTTTTCACTTATTTTTGTTAAATAGATTTTCATCCACGGTACTCCCTCATCTCTCCTCACAATTTCTCCTAAAAAATATTCACTGTTACATTTCAAAATGTTTTCTGATACAGTATGCATGATATAAATCACATAAAACATTGTCAGATGATTAAAAACTGTTCATAAGAGTTAAAGAATGTGGCCCTGTGATGGACTGGAGACCTGGCAGCAGGCATGGGAATCACTGTCACTGACGATGCAAGCGGGTATTGTGGTACTATTCAAAAATTAAAATATGCTTTCGTTGTGGTATTATTCAGTAGTATGCTTTTGTGAAAGAGATTGCCTGAGCAAGCCTCGTGGGACGCCATGTGATTTTTGTGTCATTTGCTGTAGTCATGGGATATCCTGCCACATGGTGTCATATGATTTTGGTATCATGGGTTTGAGACAGAAATTCTCTTGTTCTTTGGAAATTCCCTGTTTTTAGAAAATGTATAAAACAGTCGCTCTGGATCCTTAAGTCAGAAGATCAGACTTCTCCGGCGCGCTGTACCTGTGCTCTTGGTTTCTCTTCAAAGAACTCAAATAAAACTTCAGTATGTTTGCAGATCGTCTCCTAAATCATTTTGAACACGCATTGGACCCTCAAAAGTCCAACAGTATACTAATTGACCCTGGGACCCTCTTCGCTTCGATGCGTAGTATACCTTCACCAATTGACCTTGGGAACCTCTCCCCTTACCTTCCATACCAAATGTAATGTACTTTCACCAATTGACCTTGGGAGCTTCTCCCCTTACCTTCTCTACCATGCACGGTGTACCTTTACCCTGGGAGTCTATTCCCTTGCATGCGTGGTATAGCTTCTCCAATTCCTTTCATACTTTTACCATTTGAGCATGGGAGCCCCTTCCCTTCCCCTTCTTTTCCCTACAATGTGTAGTATACTTTCCCCAATTGACCATGACGGTCCCTTCCCTTACCTTCACCAATTGAGCATGGGAGCCCCTTCCCTTCCACTTCTCTTCCTTACCAAGCGTGGTATACTTTCTCTAATGAAATGAGAGTCTCTAACCACGAGTCCCTTCCCTTCCCAATATACCTTTACCAATTGAGCATTGGAGCCCCTTCTCTTCCACTTATCTTCATACCAAGCGTGGTATACTTTCTCTAATTGACCATGAGAGTCCTTTCCCTTCCCTTCCCCTCTATACTTTTACCAGTTGAGCATTCCCTTCTCTTCCCCTTCCCCTTCCCAGCTTAAAATGAAGCTATTATAATCTAACTTCATTGTCCATCATTGTTGACAGGCTGCTGTCAGCTTGAATACAGGAGGTTCCACAGCAATGCCAGAGCTCCAGACAAACACCTGTCCCTCAGGGCAGTGCAAACGCAACGCAAAGGTTTAAACTCCACGCGAAGCAAGAAATGGCCAATTGTGTTAATTTCTTGAAATGTAAGACGCTTTGGATAAAAGCTTCAGATAACTATAAAAGATATGAATAAGTTTCTGCAGTACAAATCCTGATTCAGTGGGTCCCTGTTTGATAAATTCCATGAATGTACACAATCTTTTTGTGTGAAACCAAGCATAGCTGAGTGAAGAGAGTACAGTAGGTGCAGGTAAGATGAGAGCTTTTGTTCACTTCTGTAACTCCAGACAGCATGTCTCCTCTGACCATCAGACCGTCCACAAACAACACAAGATAAATTCTCATGCACATGTAACAAGAGAAATTTGAAAAGAAACTATGTTATTGTTCAACTTATAAAAACAACATTAAAAAAGGGTATGACATAAGCATTGAGAACAGTCAAAATGGTATATCTCTTCGTTAATATATTTAAACATTACACAAAAATCAGTCTTTGATTGGGTCTGTGACAGCCGGCCTCTGTTTTGAGTTGTTCACCAGCATCACCTTCACTTTCATCTACCAGGAGCGCACACACTGAGATGTCTCAGGGTTTTTAGATTGGTCTGTTTAATTAACTGAGATAAAACAGTGTACGCTGTGTGCCTGAAGCGAAGCAAATCAGTGACAGCAAGCTGAGATCGATTCCTCTCGGGATAACTTCAGCGTTAGTGGGTTCTGTGCTTCGCATTATTTTGCTGTGGTAATAACATCGATTTATTTCATTTTTATACAGAATAAGTCATAATTATAGCATCTCGCAAAACTGGCTTGCCAAGGACCATTTACCTCCTGCAATCATAACTTTTTTCAAAATTAGATTATGTATAATAGCTTGAGTTTTTCTAATATGTCTTTGTTAAAAATACATAAACATGACTCCTCATATATTTAATACAAAAATATAATATTTGAGAATTCATTTTGCAAGATGATCTAACATATAATACATATTTAAACCTCACAATAATACTTTTTCTTTCCCTAATGGTTTTAAGTTCTTAAAAAGACATCCAAATGCCAATATCGAAGTAGATGGCTAAAGTATGTAAACAAACTTTGATGTTGACTTGTAAAACTGTTGATATAAACGTTCCCAAAGTTCTCAAAAACCACCTTGTCTCTATGTATTTCCTAAGCTGAGATAGATATATAGATATATTTTGTTGCTATGGAGATGTCAGCGACATCATATAATGTTCCCGGTGTCACTTTGAGTGAAATAAACTAAACCCAGTGTTTCAATGATTTTCCTAAGCTGATATAGATACATGCTTAATTGGTTGCTAAGGTAAACAGTCTGGTTGCCATGGAGATGTCAATGACATAATATCTTACCCCCATGTCAATATGAGTACAACCCCCCCCCCCCCGCGTCTCTGTCATTCACCAGAGTTAAGAAAGAGGTAACAAAATGTGGTTGCTAGGGTAAAAAATTTGTTGCTACGAAGTTGTTAGTGATGGCAACTTGAAGATGTTTCTTTTGCCATTTACCATTTACTTTCAATGGTCTTTATGTAATTCTTTAACCGCTTCTAGAACCTAGGGCTCAATATATTTTGTACAGTGGCTGGTATGTTCTTGCACAGCCTGAAAACCTCCACAAGTGTGGTCAATTTGGTGTTTCCACAAGGTTCCAAGCTGGAGTTACAGTTTGACAAATTTTGACACTATGTATAGTTAATAGAAAAATTCCCAGGATTCTCAGCAATTTCTCAGAAATTCCATTAGTGCTACCAGTCTGAAAAAATATAAGAACTCGTGTCAGACCAGTTTAGATATCTGGCAAAGTTTGGTGGCTGTAGTTTGAACAGTATAGTAGGAGACAAACAATGCAAACATAAATAATTATTTAGGGATTAGAAGTCTGTAAACTAATACAGTAACAGTTGCCAATGGTAACACTGCTTTTACTTTATAGAAAAGGGTCTTTTCCAGTCCGGCCCATAAAATGGTCCTGAGCTACTGCTGACCTTGCCTCTCTTGTCCTACGGTATGGAAATTGTACTCATTTAATCTACTCATAGTAGATTATTGTTGTTTTTTATTTGTGTGCACACATTTCCTATTTATTCAAATGATTGATTTTAATCTGAGGTTCTCAACAACCTGTAGGTGCAACTTGTAACTTTCTGCAGCCACAATATTTAACATAACAGAGTACGTATGGACTATTCGGCCACCGCTGCCACCTGTCTCTCTGACTGAACATTTCTTGCTCATGCATCACTGAATCGAAGGCAAACTCTCCTGTGTTTTCTCCTCTGGAAATATAACAGCTCGAAAACGAGAAAATGAAACACCTCAGTCACATGCTGACTAGAATAAAAATGACAGAAAACTGAATCTTTTAGTACACACTCACCATAAAAGAATAAATGAATAGCATCAGATGTGTTGCAAATTTTAACCAAATTCACAGTTATATCATAACCCTCCTTGGTTTTTAGCACATACAAGGCTGTGTTTTCTCACTCTATTAGCCATATACTACATTTCACTACATTTTCCCCACACTGGAAACCCTCCAAAAGAGCAGGTTCAACTTATGTTCACTTTAACAAAAGATCTTAGGATTTCATTAGTTTTAAGTTTCTTTTTTGGACATTTTTTGCCCTAAATAATAATTAAAATGTTTAAATTAAAGTGTTGTCATAAATTATTGAAGTTTGATTTAATTGAAAATTTGTTTCAGATTTAAAAGTTTTGAATCCTAATAAAAGTACAGGATATCAGTACCATTGCAATTTTCTGCTGTGTATAAGGCTGTAATTTTGGACCATAACAAAAAAAGAAATCACATTTCATCCTGAGTGGCAGATACGGTGATTGAAGGTGCATTCAAGTGGAAAATCTGTGTGGTATTGTTTTCAAGAGCTGGACAAGCATATGAAGTGTCCTCTCTAAGGCCCCGGTGATCTGGAAGAACTGACTGCTCGCACCATTCTGAATTTTTCATCAGGCCCTGCAGGTCAAGACTCATAGAGTCTCGGAGGTGTCTGTGAGACAGTGTGGAAGAGATAGGAGGGGTGGGTCACCTGATCTACGGCCACATCAGTCAGACAGACATTCTAGACTTTAATCGCAGCAGCTCAAGATGTTTTGACCCACAAGGGCAAGTGTGGGAATCAGAGCCTCAGGATGTGTGTCAGTGTTGACATGCTCTCCAATGTGTTTATATACACATCCTTCAACCCATTTCCAAACCCATGCGCTCACTCAGTCATGCTTTCGTCCTCTCGTAGTTAAATAAGACAGCAGGTTGTCCTGGAAACACCCTTACAACCGCTGAAAACAGTCAACAGGTCACTGTGCACTGCTTAGCACCCACTCTAAGAAATCCAACCACAGCAAGCTGCCTAGCAACCAGTGAAAACAGAACGCTCAAGGAGACTGTGCCTTTTTTTTTTTACAATGCCACCTACTACACCACAGCAACTGCATGTCATTAAAACAGTTAAGCAACTACTAAAACAGTCATCCAATTACTGTAAACTGCCTAGCAACCACTGAAAACAGCCAACTAGCCACTGTAAACTGCCTAACAACAACTGAAAACAGCCACCCAATCAGCGTAAACTTCTTAGCAACCACTAAAAATACTCACCTATCTACTACAAACTACCTAGCTACCACTGAAAACAGTCAACCAGTCACTTGTATATATGTAAGTATTGTCTGTTAATGTATGTATTGTCTGTTAATGTATGTTATATGTATACAGCACCGTGGTTCTGGAGGAACACCGTTTCATTTCACTGTTTACTGACTGCATATGGTAGAAATGACAATAAAAGCCTACTACTACTACTACTACTACTACTGTGAACTGCTTAGCAGGTAACAACTGGGATTAATACTGACTTTAAGCAGCAATCTAAAATTATGTATTCTTTTATGAGACAACTACCCATAAACCTCTACAATCCCGTATACCACCACTCCATACTTTTTGTTTTCTTTGACTTTATTAACACACTAGGTACACCCTAGAAAGTATATTGAATTTATTAGCAATGCTTTATTAATTGCATAGCATTTTTTTTAACCAAAACTTTCACTGAAAATCATCATTAGTAGTTGTTGAAGAGCCTAGTACTTCATCTTCTTTGTGCTTGAGAAAGACTTCAGACCTTATGTGCAGTCTTTCAGTATGGGATGCTGTGGCTGGAGGCTACTGTCAATCATCTCCTCCTTTCGCATCAATGTGACATCATCGCCTTGAAGACCAGAAAACATATATGCTTGTGAACGAGTCTGTATCAATGACTGTTATGTTACATTAACACTATGACAATATCATAGAAATCAACCAAGATCTGGTACTCCATCCATAGCGTTCAAATCTACCCGCTAGGGGTTTAAAGCTACAGTATGTGCTGTCAATCAAAAGCTGAAAGGTATATGATACATGACATGGAAAGTATGGTTCCCATGACTTTGCTGTGGCTCAAAGCAAGACATAAATCACAGCATGGCTGTTTCTGCTCTGATGCAAAATGTTTGCAAAACATTTTGAATTATCTTATGGTTTAAATACATTCAGATTTTAAAACAATAATTAAAAAAATGTTACAAATATTTTTAAAATATTATGTTATGTAACTTTTTACTGCAAAAATATAAAAAAATAGAGAACAAACTATTTTTAAAATTTAGGAAAAAAAATATAAAGTGTTGAGACAAAATAAAAATCCTCTAAAAAAAGCAAACACAAGGTCAAAAAAGGGCTGTCAACAAACCTTATACACTGTTCTGAGCACTTTGTGTGCGATTGTGCTTTTTTGTGACATTACTTTGAAAAACACAAGCCATATCACAGGTCTTGTACTTGCAAGGGTTATGCCTTCTTTTCACTACTTGACGGCACTGATTTGAAGTCTGTAAAATGAAAGACAATGGTACGTTGTATGTGCCATAACTCTTGTAATGTTTGTTTTAAACTTAAAACATAAAAGCTAATCACCTTTTTGAAAACTACACATTACTTTTGAAATCAAAGTTAAACAATAGGTGGTCCAAGCCATTCTTACTTAATTCAACACAGCCGTTGTGATGAAGAGACTTCTAAGGGTTAAAACAAATGTATAAAAACTGTATAAAAGTAAAAAGAAAATCTGTTCATGACCTTGTTAATTAGACTAGCGTGAAGCAAAGTTCACACCCATCGTCAAGATCACAACTGTGCCCCATTTCTCCCATACAGGAATTTGCCAAATGAAGCTTGATCAAACTAATTTTGAGATAGCTAGATCATTATCCACTAATCTGGTTAGCCAGATGTGCCGTATCATACTAATCACCTTCCTATATTAGCTGCCTTCTCTCCCAACTTAATTGACGAGATATTTACCTTAATGATGGACTCCATACCCAGTGACCTAGCATGTCCCCAGCCCTTCTCGGAAAGCTGGAAAAATGGAAAGCTCTACATCCAAATCTGTAGAATATGAAAAGAAGAGTTGGTTAATATAATTTGATGAGTCAGTGTATATATATATAACCAACAGGGCTTATATGCAAGAGTTAGTAAGAAAGTCCTAACCATTTCACCCAGAACTGCAGGATTTCACATTTGAAAACTTAAGAGCTCCCGTGACCAGCAATGAGGACAACAGAGGCTTTCATCCCCTAAAACACCGCTCTCGGTTTAGTTATGGAAAGGCCCTGGACAAGAGTCTGAAGGTGCTTAGACATAAACACATGCATAATTTATGACCTGTCCATCTGCTACTCTCTACCTGCCGTAATCCCCCCTTTCAACCACACATTGGCTGCGGATAAACTCCTTCACTCCAAAAAGCATCATCCTGTCCAGCTTTGCACAACATCTGCTGAACATCGCTTTGATTTCTCATATAATCATCTGTGATTAAATGACAACTGCACATGGAGATCACCCGGGTCTGTTTTACACAGAACTAGCCGTTCTCCTTTTTTTCCAGAATCATTTTATGTTCTTGGTAATAACCGACATCTGGTGATTCCCATCTGCTCCAGTGATGTGAGGATGGCACGGTGAGCTTATGAAAAAAAAATAAAATCATATTAATGTTGAGGATCAAAGGTTATTAACAGACAAAAGTTCAGAGACACGTGAATAAATAGCTTATTCTGCACATCCTTATCGATGTAATATTGTGTTTCTAATAGGAATAGTAGCAATGACGCAACACACCTATTGTTGATATTAAATAGAATGTGTAGGTTTCAAAAAAGTTATTAGTTTTTATATTTTTGGTTATAAACAAACATTACAAAAGTTGTAACACATAATTGTGAGAAAACAAGCCATTGTCTTTCAGTTTCACTTTACAGACCTCAAATATCGGTGCCATCTAGTGGTGAAAATAAGGGATAACCATTTTTGGGGGGTTTTAGGATTTAGGACTCTTAATCTTTGTTATAAAACTTAAAAAACCTTTTCATTCTTTGAAATTTAGTGGTAAGGAAAATTTTCAGCTTCGTTGTGGAATCATTCTGTGTTGTAATATAAAATATTAGGTATACATAAAAGTTAGGGTTGTACTAAAAGAAAATTATATCAAGCATTACCACAAAAAACAAAACAAAAAAACCTGTCTAAAAATTATTTATTAGAGAAAATTTTTAAGTCGTACTCAAAGGCCCGGACGTTGGTTCTACTTTACCATGTAAAAAAAAAAAAAAACAACAACAACAACAAAAAAACTACATAGCTATTTATTTGCGTTTTCACGTATTTTATTTTATTTATTTTTAAATGCATAAGTAAATTTTCTTTAATAAAAAATAGTTTTTGGCTTAGTAGTTATGCAGAACTGTGGCTTAAAAAAATTCATGCACTGCCTCTAGACTGTGTCTTTATTACATTAGCGTGAATTCTTCTCTTTATTAAAAGCATAACAAAACATAAGTCTTGGTAAAACAGTCATATGGTTATTTTCAGCAGGAGAATGCAAGAGCAAGCGAAACAGAAACATGCAAATGAGTGAGGTTAATTAAATAACAAACACACACAGTGTGTTTGGGTTTGCTCTGACTACGCTCTCTATAATATTGTCTGAGAGTGACACGTAATCACTAGAGGGATTGTGGACACTGACTCCCTGCTGCTTAGTCATCAAGGGAAGAAAAAGCAGACACAATAAAAGTAAAGGGATGTAGTCATTTCGAAAACACATACGTATATTTTGTGTCCAGCTATATAAAAACCCCTTTCTATTGTTAGACTAGAAGCTATGGTTGTTTACGAGGAAGAAGTGTCCAAGAAGAGAAAAAAAATGCTATGTCCTGGCATGTGATGTCTTGTACGGAAGCACAGATCTGTATTAAATCTTCACACATCCAGCTCATTTGTTTCCTCTGGCCCATATACGTACGGTGTCTTACAGGATTTTGGCGTCATAACCAGCAGGACCATAACTCAGAGAGGCCAATGATGTATTCACCAGAGCCCAGATAACTGCACCATCAATCATACACAGGCTTCACGCTGTTTGCAAATCTGCACAATCAACAAAACCAACTTTACCAGCTACGCTGTCGTACCCCCAGTGCCCCAGTTTCTCCCAACAGGAAGTCATCATTGTGCTCGAGGCTTTATTCTCATCTCCATAGCAACAATAACATTCTTTAGATAACACAAGTTCCTTAATTGTGTCCTTTACATGCAGTTTTTATTTTCATTCCTTTCCTCTCCACTCCACTCTTCTACTTTCCTCTCCACTCGTCTCCCCTCCTCTCATCTCTTTTCCTATCCTTTTTGCTCATCTCCTCTCCTCCTATCCTCTCCACTCTTCTCCTCTCCTCCTATCCTTTCCACTCTTCTCATCTCCTCTCCAATCTTCTCTTCCACTTTCCTCTCATCTCCTCTTGTCTCGTCTCCTCTGATCTCCTCTCCACTCTTCTCCTCTACTTTCCTCTGATCTCTTCTACTATCTTCTCCACTCATCTCCTCTCCTCTCCTCTCGTCTCCACTTGTCTCATCTCCACTCTTCTCCTATCCTCTCCACTCGTCTCATCTTGTCTCCACTCTTCTCCTCTACTTTCCTTCTCTCCTCTCCTCTGGTCTCCCTTAAGACTCAGTTTTACTCAGGCATTAATGGAAATCATGAAGGAAGCTGAACGCTGCGGTTTGTGGTGATGGGAGGTGTCGGTCCAACCTCATTCTCGAGTATGCGAGAGAGGTAATCCTGGGGTTGTGAGTGTGTTTATGTGTATCTGTAATAGGTGACCCTGTATTTGTCTATGTGTGTGTTTAAGAGGGAGGTGATGAGGTTTGTGTTTCACTTGTGTGTAAACACATCCCAACATGGTAACAATGAAACTGGGCACACAGTAACACAAACCGCCCAAAACATGACAGGGTCTGCCCTCACACTCACCTCAACACTTCTGGAAGCTGGTAACTTACGCACAACTGGAAAGCTGCTTTATATATATATATATATATATTGAGGACCAACCTCCTGCTTTCCCTCTTGAAGCCTAATAGGCCTAGTGACTGTACTGCAGTTCCTCTACCGGCCACTTGAGTCTGGCTCCAGAAGTAAACAGGTTGTCGTTCACTCCAATGTTACAGTTTGAAACAGTTCAAACTTTAGCTATTTAGTTAGTATTCTATTTTTATTAGGGGGAGGGGCTTGCTAGTTGCTGCTGCGACATCCTCAGATGCGGGCACTGGGCCAGTCGAATGAACCCCGATGAAGCCAGGTGTCTCTTATTAATTTATGTACAAATGATAGGTGTTTGGGGGGCATAGAAAAAATTTATGTCTGTGTAGAGTTTACGTTTCACTTTTTCTTCTAATTTTTGTTTTACAACATTCATTCATCTCCTTAGGGGGGTCTCCAGCTCACTTCAGGTGAGAGGCACAAATAAATAAAATGCAGGCTTCCCCAGGGGGACACTCGTGGTCTAAATTGGACGAAGATTCGTCTCTAACAAGTTCCCCCACATTGTTCCCCACCGTGCTCTCTGTTATCAGTTGTGAAAACATCAAGCACACATTTAGTTTTGATATGGATTTCTATAAATACAGATAATCTCAGGATCGCCTATTTGTTTTCACAGCCATCTAAAGCGAAACTAATCAACATCTGAGATGTTAGCAAAGCTCTCTGGGTATGGTCCAGTGCATTTCTTCAAAACCGGAAAGACCAAGGGACTCTTGCGTAGTGTTTCTCACGCTCATGCCTGAGGGCAGATCTCGTTACGGCTTTGTTTTGTTCTTGCTGTTGTTAGTCTCACTAATTTTATGTTCTTGCCTTTGTTTTTGTATTCTGATTAGCCTCATTAGCTCCTTGAGAAAGATTTGGTAAACGCATTCAAGCAAAAGCTCTGAATCGTCAGATCTTCAAGTGTTATCTGTAGATTGTTCAGTTGCAGAAATTCTAGACTATAATACTGTGAAGCAAAAATGTATTTCTGATGTAAGCGTTTGCTGGGATTGAGAGGATCTCGTAGACGTCAATCAGATTCCAAAATCCGACCGATAATATGAAAGATTGTAGACCTGCCCAAGGAAGAAAAGAATCAAACCAGATCAAAAGCATCTCACCAGAACAACAAAGTACCACAGGGAGGTAAGCAGCGGAAAAACATGCACATAACAACAATTACAACTTACAAACAAAAATATATCAACATGAGCCTGAAGCTTTTCCAAAAGGAGATTTAAAAAGGTCAGTTTTTTTGCTTCGACTTAAAAGTATCTCAGATATAGATATTTTTCTCCACGCCACTGCTGTGTGCGGTGTTCTGCTTTTTAGTGCCAGGGATATTATTAAATTACTTATAAATAATTAAGTTTGGGTGTGTATTTAATGCACATCAATGATTAATGTTGTTCTTTGTATTAAATTTGTTTTAATTAATTAAGTTATGCTTTGTTTTTAATGCAAAATAACAAATAAATGTGTTCTTTGTGTTGAAATAATGTAAATTAAGTTCTGGTTTGTATCCAATACAAACCAACAAATAAAGTTGTGGTTTGGCTTAATTTGTTTTGTTTAATCAGGTTCTGGTTTGGATTTAATGCAAATCAATGAATAAAGTTGTTCTTTGTGTTAAATTTGTTTTAATTATTCAGTTTCCTGTTTGGATTCAATGCAAAACAATGAATAAAGTTGTGTTTGTTTTAATTAATTAGCTTCTGGTTTGGATTTAATGGAAAATTAACGAATACATTTATGCTTTGTGTTATAAATATATTTATGCTTTGTGTTTAAATTATAAATAATTTAAAATTAATTAAGTTCTGGTTTGTATTCAATTTAAACCAACAAATAAAGTTGTGTTTTGGCTTAATTGTTTTTTTTATTATCATTAGCTGGGTTCTGGTTTAGATTTAATGCCAACCAATGAATAAAGTTGTGCTTTGTGCTACATTTATTTTAATTAATTCAGCTCTGGTTTGTATTTAATTCAAATCAATGAAAAAAAAACAAAATTTTGTTCGAATAAGTAAAATAAATGTGGTTCCTCAATTAAATCTTTCACTTGCAAATGCTTCTTCATTAACAAAGGTCTTTTCAGACTTGGCATCAACAGTAGCGGGCAATGAGGACAGGGAGGAGGGCCGATGGAGGAATTGGGCAAAATGGGAGATCATTCCAAGTAATGCATGTATGCAATATCTGTTTGGTTTTTTGGTTTTTAAACCTTACCAGTAAAATGTATACATGCAAACTAGAATTGAAATGAAAGCCCTCACATCATTCTGATCCAACACTTTCTTTTCTGGAGTTTGAAGCTTTACACACAAAAACAACAAAGCTCACTTTGAACCCCGAGACTCTGCCACTTTTCACTTAATCCCAGGTGTTTTTAGGAAAACTACAACTCAAGGGCATGACATCTGCGAAAGCACATAAATCCATGTGATGTAAGCCACATTGCTTTTCTTCCCTTTCACAACTGCCCTGCCAAGAAAACACTTTATTAGCTTTACAGATCAGAAGAGAATTATTGCGTAATGACAAGGCAAAAATAGTTTTGCTGACCTTGGGAAACGTGGCGGGAAATATTTGAGCGGATCACGGCAACCAGCTGCTCCCTTGAGTGCAGATGAGCCTAAAATGCATTATTAGCATGATGGGATTTTTATTGTTGCGTAAGGGAATTTCGGGAGTGCTGATGGACAGAGAGAATCAGAGAGAGAGATGCTCACACATCTGGGAGCTGTTTCTGACATGCCTGACTGGTTCTTTCACTTCACCAGTGTCGATGTGAAGAATGATCAATCATGATACACCTCATTCCCTTTATGGCCGAGCCGAGGCGAGCGTCTCATTTTCTGGGACAGATGCTGCGGCTGTGGTCTCTCACATACATGGCTTATCATTTGAGTTATGGTCAGGTGCGCAAGGAAACAGAAAATCTGTTCCTTCTAACTCAACTCTATCACGAAGAAAGCTTCCACTCAGGGGCCGTTAATCAATCCTGTAATTAATAACGATCCAGTTTTTATTTTCTCAGATGGAAACTCTACACACTGTAAAAAAATCCTGTAAAATAATGCGGAAACTTTACTTTAATTAAAAAAATAATATATTTTGCAGTTTAAGAAGACTTGTTCCCTTGAGTTGTAATGTAATTTACCAGTTTTATACGGTAACATAATGTTTTTTTTTCTCCTTGCAACCACAGATGCCATCTGATTACCTTTTTTTACAAGGATCTTTTAATTTATTATTCTGTTGGGAAATCATTAGCATATTGTTAATTCCAACCACTGCAGTTCATTGTAGTTTTTACAGAAAAATAATGGCAGCCACACCTGTTAATTACCGTTTTTTTTTCAAACAGGGAATTTCTTTTTGAAGTGCAGAGCCTGTTTTTAGCTTTTTTAGTATGTTAATTAATTTATTTACATTTTATTCTATTGGTATGTTTCTTCTTTTATTGTGTCCTTTTCCAATGCACTTCTGAGTTGGCCTTGAATAATTGTGCATGTCTGACTCTATAGAATACTATAACCAATAATATAACTTTCATATTTATTTTTGTTGACGCCAATAAACACAATTTCTCACTTTATATAGTTTTTTTAAATTATTCATTTTCTGGTAAATACTGGAGAAAAAAAAACAAGCAAAATGATAAAAATGCTCTTTTAATACATGTTTTTCCACACATTTTATATTAGCAAACTTTGCACAAACACCCAAACACATAAACAAAAGTATTTGAACCCAAGGATTTAGAAGGGGTTAAATACTTACCATTGCCTTATAATGGCCGTTGAAAATAAATGGGACACGGCAACAAAGATCACAGAGAAATGGGCATTTGTTTATGTTGATCATAGTAACAAATTAAAAGTTCACCCTAGCAACCAATTTTTTTTTATTATATCTCTGCTCTGAAAATAAAGACTGGGGAGCTGGTTTATAGAACTTCTAGTAACAAAGGAAACATTATGTCACCAACCACTCCATAACAACCAGACTGTTTACTATAGCAACCAATTTGGCATATCCATATGGAACTACGTATGTATGACTTTCTTTTTTACTTCAAAAAATACTTTTAAATTGCACTTTTACAAGCCAACACCAAACAAATCGAAAAAAAGAAAGACTGTTTCTTTTGAGCACAGCAACAAGACATTAGGTAGCTTTATTTCATCAACTAGATCTCTCCCAGACAAAGATTTCAGAGGATACCAGAGCCATTTGGCCAGAAGTAGTCTTAAAGAAGGATTGCATACCTTTGACATGGGAACGACGTCATCGAGTGTCTCGAGGATTACAAGAAGAGACAGAATGATGTGAGAAAGCTGCAACAACAAGAGATCTGTGGTTAGATGCTTGAGCCAACCTACCAGGTCCTTCTAAAACTGTGTGCAACCTCTCTAGTGCATTTCACTGAGTGTAAAAGAACTTAAAAGCTAACCTTTAATTGCTTTAATTCAAATTTTTACAAGAATCACTGTAATTTGTTGGTTCCCTTTCCAAAGGGAACCTCTCTTGGCTTGAAACTATTTGAATACGTTCAGGATTATCGAAGTGCAGGATCTGAGCAGCAGACAGCCATGATGGATTTGTTCTAGGGTCAAGGGTCGGGTAAATGTCTAGGGTTACTACTGTGTGAGACGTCGAGTTTAATTTCAAGTGCTGCTTGAGTTCAAGACAAACTGAACACGACTCCTTTAGGACCAGAGCGTCTCGTTCAAAAGCACACCAACGACGGCCGCATCTTTTAAGCGGAAGCAAAGAGCTAAATCTGCTCACAAACAGTAAACAATTGAGGACAAGCAGCTTTATTCTGTGGGGAAATAAGTACAAGATAAAGAACTCTGCACTTGATCAATAGGAGCATGATTGCTGCACACACATCAGTGTTAAAACTAGGTTTAAAGAGATTACAGAAATCAAGTATCATAGAAAAAAAATGCTACAACACTCAGCTCGTCTTCAGCTTCATGATTGTTGCCATTTTGGAACTGTTTGGAGTTCATTCGCAGATACACAATGATCAGAACACAAACAGAAAGCGCAACACTTTAGGAGCAAGATGAAAGTCTAGGCCTGGAGCTCTTCTAATTATTTCAGCAATGCTTATGTATATTTAATGCTCTATAAAAGTGTCAACTGAGGACAGAAGTAGGGTGGTGTCATAATCAGCAAATTACCAAATTGATTGGTTTTTAATAAACTGTGCTTAAATACACAGACACATGGAAAGGGAATTTTGTGCAATCCATCTGTAAACTGAATTAACAAAAAAAACAGGAACATCAGAGATTAACTGTAAAATAGCTTGGGATTTACTGCTAGAGGAACAAAAGGTTACCAAAGCTACCCAGCCTGTACAAAATGAGAAACTGAACATGGCTCACAGAATAGATCACTGAAAAACAGAAAACTTACACTTCTGACAACAGAGAATGTCTATTATCTCAACAGTGCCCACCACCGATTCTTGTTTGTGATCTCAAATCTCAGACCCAGCCTCATTAATCACATTTTGATGACATTCAGAAGTAGATACACTTTTTGAGCAAAGGATGGTTAGTATTTCGGATTCCAACTGCAGCATACGTCTCTTTCAACCCTTTGAAGTCTCTGTACATCACAGCAGCTGTTTAGAAGACCCAGCTATTGTTTTTTATTTCATATATAATGTGTGGGTGTCAAAAAGGTTATTAACCTTGATATTATTTGTTTTAAATGAACATTGCAAGAGTTATGACACATTTTTGCAAGCTTTCAGTTTCATTTTACCAACCCTAGATTGATGATATTAGTGCCATCTAGTGGTGAAAAGAAGGGATAACCCTTGGAAGTATAATACCTGTGATATGGCTAGTGTAAAGTTCTGGCACAAAAATTGCTTGTTACATTGCATAAGGTTTAAAAGAGGTACCCCTGTTTTTATATATATATATATACATATATACATATATACATACACACACACACACGCACACACACACACACATACATAATGTTACCATTGTTTTGACATTGTCTTTGCTTTTTGGGGTGGATTTATGCTTTTTTGGCTCAACAATTTAGAATTTTATTATGAAACATAAAAACTGTTTATTCTCAATTTTTTTAAGGTTTTTACAGTAAATGATAAGTGATAAGTAATTTATTTTCGATACAACTTCAGATTTTGTGGAATTATGTAATGCAATGAGAAAATATTCATTAAAAACTGCTCTAAAGGTAATTTATAAAAGTAAATTGTGAAGTGGTAAAATAAAACATTGTACAAGGCCCTACACAGTATAAATGATCCATGTTCTATCTATGACATCACCTCCAAGCTTTTGTAGAGATATAGATTGGCATAGCTAGTTATTTCAATGCATCACTCCAATCACTTCTTCTAAATGAACTTTGACACAGAGACATGACAAATGTATCGTCTGCTTCCTACTTCAAAAGCTCCATGTAAATTGAGCCCACAGTGTCCCAGTGCAATGCTGTTTATTATGCAAATCTATCTTCCTGTTTCTCAGTGTCCGTGTGTGAGAGTTGTTCGGCCTGGGACCGTGCGTTCTGGGATCTGACACCAGCTGCTTTTACACATGTGTTTTGGCCGCTCTAGATTGCTACGCTAACTCATTAGCCAGAATCAGATGTTGTTCTGCAGGGCGAGAAGGAATGTCATCAGTGGATTCAGATCCTGGGTGAATCTGCAGCTAGTATTACTGTGTGTTCATTATAAACATTGAGGAATAAAAAGAATGTTGAAAACTGAGCCATTGAAGATAAACCTTCTTAAAGGAAAAATTTACTTATTTTAGACTTATTATAGAAATCTCTTCAAGATGTTGTGCAGTGTTTTACAGTTTCTGTTCCCCAGATCCGGAAATGACACTTTAGCGTTGCTTAGCAAAGAAAACAATCAGACCAGTAGCATCTGAAATGTTGGTATTTTATAGGCTGCTATTAATTCTCTCTGGTAGTCAAAATTAAAACAACAAAACTCCAATACAGAGTTAAAACAAAACTCTCTCTCTCTCGCTCTAATGCAGTATGGGATTTTTCAGTGTTTAACATTAAAATAAAGCTGTGGTTAGTTAAATCTTCTTAAACCTTGCATCCAGAGTCTTCTGTAATGGGGTATGATAAAATATTATCAATAACAGCGTCTAGCTTACTGGCCCCTATAAAGTGGGAGCTCTGTGTGAGTTCATGTTTTTTTTTTTTTCAATCTTCTATATCTCCTTGGTTCCGTTTGTGAACTGAAGGTTCTCTCCCTCCCCAGAGGGACTTTGTCAGCAGTTTGATTGAGGTCTACCTGCTAGCAAAAGCTCTGGAGGTCACTCTACTCGACCCCAATGCCGCAAAGCTTCTGACAGGCATTTAGCAGTGAAAGGGATGCTTCAAATGAAAGACACCCTTCCATTTGTTCACGAAGCCCTGTGGAGATCCAGCCATGTATCCATCAACCGGACCGAGAAGCAAAGGTGAAAGAAGAGAAGAGAAACCCTGAGCTACTCGTCAGAATTCAATAATTAAGTTGTTGTCCGGAGTAAATACCCAGAGGGAATGATGCAGGGGGACAGCAACAGGAGGAAGAAAGGACATTGTGTTAAGAAAAAAAAGATGGAGGGGGTGAAAGTAACTGGTGGCGGAGAGATGGGACGTGTGGATGAATTGTTTTAAAGAGGAAGTCAGGCGTGGCATGCAGGATGGTGAGAAGGTTATTAAATAGGAAGACTATCCTGAAATAATATGAGAACAGAAGGATCAAAGCGTCTCATTCTTTTAGGAATAAAAACATATATCACAAAATTCTAATAACATAGTTCAGGTTATTGTGTTGAAATTTCAAAAGTGATTAAATTAGCCAACCTTGGGCAGATGGCGAAGGCAGCCAAGGATTGGTAAAACTATAGATATTGTGACATGATCTATACGTAAAATTATGTAATCATTTTCTAATTCAAATGCATTTGTCCAAAACAATCTAACCAGTTTTATTTTTTGTTTGTTTGTTACCAATTTAGCTAGGTTTAATGTTGCATAATATAAAACATATTTGCAAACAGTTGTATCTGCATTCAATTGGGTCACAAAATAATAACAGGACATGAAACAAGCAAATCTTGATAATACAAGAGTACAAAACAAACACAAAAAAGACACAAAAAAATGTAAGCTACTTTTAAAAATTAAAATTGATTGATAACATAATCTTAGCTACACTATTTTTTCTCTTGCTTAAAATTGTACCAACATTTCTTACTTCAGAATCAGAGGCTTGAACTATATGTAAATAGCTTAAAAACTCTTTCATTAAAACACAACAATGACAATCAGCTAACAATGCGTTCGTTATGTAATGTAAATGTAAGCCACTTTGGTCATTATAAGGCATCTTGTTCAGATGCATCTAAGTAGACTCCCTCGCAATAAGTGGTGGACATGGGTTAATAGAATAATTGAAGTGGTTTTCAATCCAGATTAACACCTCCAAAAAAAAAAAACATATTTAGGTTATATTTGCATTAAAAACTATAACTGACACTGAAATTTTGGCAAATAGAGAAGAAATTCTGGTAACATTTGATTTGAAAACATCTCACCAAAGCCAGTTCCAAAACTACCTCCATCATTATCTCCAAAACAACCTTCAACGGCAAGAACAACAACCCAACAATCTGCCAAACAAAGAGCAGAATTTAATAACAGTTAATTGCAGCTATGTATCTTCTCACTGTACCCATCGGTCCTGCCACAAAGCTCTCAGGAAGTGATGCATTTCCTTGCAGATAATTGCATGCTGCTAATAAGTTAAATGCTGATTGACTACCATTTAAATTGGTACTGGTGTACATGTGGATGAGAGCAAGAGAGAGATAAACCTGTTGTTTCATCATGGTTGTTTTACAATGTAAGGGCAGAGTGTAAAAAATGACCATGCAATCTCTAGAGTCCACTGTAATGATGGCCGCTGACATAGATTCATGCTTATCATTACTCTGCTGTTTACAACAACATCTTGGGAAGCTTGAAAGCGTCAGCAGGGAAGTGATATTAAGAAAAATGCCTGGCATTACATTTAGCCTGAAGCACAAAATGCCTATCCATCTCTTGTCTCAGGTGGATAAAATCATAACAATGTGACTTTTTATAGTGTCTTGCCTTTCTGTTGAGGAGATCAGTGTCTAATACTCTATCTTTACACCAAAGTTGCTAAAATCCATTGTGATAAGCAAGAAGCAACCCCTCACTCCTCATTACGCAACAAAAAAAGTGACTGAAACTACGATTCACTGTATGAGGCTGGTTCCAGAAGTGGGTAGATCCTGCGAACACTGGACGTTAAGGAGTGGAATTGGAAAGGAGGCAATTTTAGTGCAGATGATGTCTTTATTCGACCTAATAACTATGGTACAGAAGTCAGACATTCCTTGAACACGTAGTATGGCGAGGAATCCTGGAGCTGCTGACCCACAGGAGTCTAAGTGGTTGTACAATAGGAGGAATTAGAGACTTGGAGAAGAGGTAAGTTATTGACCTTTCCAGGACTACCAGATTCCAGAACTACCAGGGTCTGTAGCAAGACTAAGCTGTAGTTCTGACCATGACTGATGGGGACGTTAAAGGGAAAGTGAATGATAGGAGGAGGATTGTGATTGGATAAGATGTTCCATGATAAGAGACTGCAGGTGACGTGATAATGGGTGATTTGAGAATCCCTGACAGGAACCCCTCGCTTGACATAGGCTCATTCTTCACATCCTCCCAGAGACGGCATTCACAATTTATATCTACACACAGTTTTTACTATTCTACAAATCTGGAAATAGCACTAGCTTAGCACAGATTGGTTTCCGTAACAAAACCATATTTTTACAATGTAAAAATTTATCTGTACTTTCCTTATTCCTTTTCTTTTTTCATCAACCCATTTGAATGTCACAGTTCAGCATCATTGATAACGAAAAATTGTTGAACATCTGAATGCAATATATGGTTTGTTACCATACATAAGTAAATAGGTTTGGCTTTTATTCAGGGGGCTCAGCCAGGTTGAAATACGGTCATGTCTGTCAGTGATGGAACACTTCCAAATCAGAGTCAGACACTTGAGAATGGAAGCGCTTTATCATCATAGGAATGAAAGTGACTCTGAACAAGAGGTCAAAGTCATGACTGTCTGGCCGAGGGACAAGAATGTTTGGATACACGTTTGTGGCACATTAAAAGAAATTATTAACTCAAGATATTATCTGTTGGAACCAATTTCATTACAAAATTACAACTAATTAGAACACCTCATGCGGTCTAAAAAATGTTGCTATTTCTATTTTCAAGGGTGTAGCGTTTCATTGAAATATTGTTGAGGGATGTTGTTTTATATATAATAAAGTGGTCGATAAGAGAGGATAAATTTGGTGGATGATGTTAAATGAAGGTAGTTAAAATGTAACCAGTGGCTTAGAGACTGATAGACGGCATTGTGTAAGGGTAGGGCGGTTGCCACAGACTTGTAGTAGAAAGAAATAAATGGAAAGAAGGGTGGGAAGAAGATATAAACACTAATTAATTAGATGATTTGTAGAGGTGCAGCCTTTTCTTCATTTAGCTTTTTAAGTCACTTTAACAGTTCGCTTACGTCACATAATTAGACTAAAAACACACATAACGGATCTCTATTTATTGCCTCTCATTTCTCTTTATGGTTCTTAATGAGTCTGTATGGCACATTAATCAACTACTGATGTGTTCAAAAGCATTTTCCACCAGATATGCTTCTCTATCTCTTAAAAACAGACAATTTCCCCTTTCCCCATCAAAAGACACAGTCCATAAATCTGCTTACATTGCCACAGTTAAATTACCAGCAAGACTAATGGGGAGCTGGTGTTAAACTTGAGTGGCATTTGAAAGAGTGCCTCTGACTGAGGAGCTATTACAGACACTCATGTGGTGGTCAAATATGCACAGAGATGCTATTTCAGGGATGGTTTCATTAGCTTCTGACTGGACCATCAACACCTGAAAACTCATTCAACCCGTGCAGGGGATTGTGAAAATGACAGACATATGTTAGAATATGAAAGCTGAGCATCTGTTTGGCAAAGATTCAAGAGCTGTGGTAATAATGAATATATTTCATATACAGATCTCTGTATATATTAAGTGTGAGGTGTCCGTGTGGGCTAGAAAACATGAGCAGCTGAAACTCCACTCTTGCCAATCATGGTTCAGATGGAGTTTTGTTTTTTTCTATCAAAAACAATTTGTATTTGAACTGTTCAGACAGATGTTGACTGAATGGCTAATGCAAATCTACACTGGGCTCGAGAGCAGTGCGGTTTTCCAAATTACAGAATTCTAAAGTGCGACCCCCTTCATAACAGTCCACCCATCAATATTCTTACCTACCAATCCACTAATCTAATCAATCCACCCATCGAGATTCCAACCTACGAAATCCACCTATCTAGGTTCCAACCCATCAATTTGCCCATTCTAATTCCAACCCATCAATACGCTTATGCAGATTCCAACCCATCAATCCGCCCATCCAGATTCCAACCTATCAATCCATCTATCCAGATTCCAACCCATCAACTTGCCCATCCTAGTTCCAACCCATCAATCCACTCATCCAGATTCCAAACTATCAATTTGCCAATCCTATTTCCAACCGATCAATTCGCCCATCCAGATTCCAACCTATCAATCCACTCATCCAGACTCCAACCTATAAAGTTGCACATCCAGATTCCAACTTATCAATCCACCTTTCCAGGTTCCAACCCATCAATTCGCCCATCTTAATTCCAACCTTTCAATCCACCCATCCAGATTTCAACCTATCAATCCACCTTTCCAGGTTCCAACCTATCAATTCGCTCATCCAGATTCCAATCTATCAATCCACAAATTCAGATTCCAACCCATCAATTTGCCCATCCAGATTCCAACCCAGTCTACTCATCCTGGCTCCAACCATCCAGATAACCAAGATATCAATTCGCCCACCCAGATTCCAACCCATCAATTGACCCATCCAAATTTCTAACAAACCACGCAGATTCCAATACACTTTTCAACGTATTAATTTACTCTTCCAACTTTTTATCTACCCATCAATCCATCAGCCCAAATTCCAACTTACCAATCAACCTATCAAACTTCTTATGTACCTATAAATTTGCCCACTAAAATTCTTTAACCAATTTATGAACTACCTTATCTATCAACATCTCATTGCTCTTCACTGACTTTCTAGCAAAATGTCTGTGTGTTAGTGCTGGGTTACTTCACCCTGGTCTTCTCTCATCAGCATCACCTCATACTAAATGGAGCTGAAGAACAAGGGACCTGAGTGATTGATTCATTAGTCCGATCTCAGGTGCCCTGGTTCAGGGACGGTTAATGTTTAATGAGGTGCTTTAACCCAATGGCCTCAGCCTGGATTTAGAGTTCAGACCTGGTTGCTTCCATCACTCATGATTACCGTAAAAAAAAAAAAAAAAAACGTAAAAGAGGTTAAACTCCACTTTTTTACCATCTATGCCAATGCTACTCGTAATAATGAATAGAATAAAAATATAAATATAATAAAATGTAAATTATTATGCATATAAAATGTGAGTTTAGAGCAGACGATCACATGAAAGGATGATCTGTAGCTAAGAGGAATGCTTCAGACTATTGTGTTTGGCAATAAGGTAAAAGGAGAACCAAAGATTGTTATTTTATGCAGGGATTTATTTGGGTGAGTAGAGCATGGGTTCAGCCTTTTGAGATGGTTTATCTTCTGAGATGGTTTATCTAGTAGTTCTTAGCCAGTCAGTAGTCTAACACCATTTCCAGATTTGAACAAATGGCTTACATTCATTCATCTTCATACCCTCTTATTCCCTTCTGTGGTTGTGGGGGTCTAATGGTGCCTATCTCCAGCTCACTTTGGGTGAGAGGCAGGGGGTACACCATGGACAGGTCGCCAGTCCATCGCAGGGCAACACATACATTTATTCCTAAGGGGACATTTTTACAATATTCAATTAACCTGTGAAGGTTTTGGGTATGTGGGGGAAAACAAAGTACTCGGATGAAACCAATGCAAGCACGGGGAGAGCATGCAAACCAACAACCTTCTAACTAGAAGGGCACAGTGCTACCCACTGCGCCACCATGCCACCCTTAAGTTACATTTAACTTGAATGTCAAGAGTTGAGCAGAGTCACTTCCTAGTAATCCACATAAATCAATCATGCAGTTATGGATTACATGCACCATAATGTATTTCTAGCAAACTATGACATCACAATGACAGAAAAAGCAACGTCCACTTCGTTCGCAATTAGGCCGGAGTTAAGAGGCGTAACTTTACACAGACTATTAAAGAATAATAGGTGGAAGATTTTGTTACAGTGTCACACAACCTCATGTTACGTGGAAGCCCAGTACAGGTATGTTTATACATTCCATTCAGTGAAACAGCTAGATGAGCAGATAGACAGCTGTCCTGTCATGAAATGGATCAGAGGAAGAGCAAGCAGAGACAATTAATAAATAACTGATGCAATAGACAAAAATCTTGAATGCTTTGAAACTTATTTGGGCAACTACTACAAACATCGACACATTCCCTGGCCCCCTGGGAGACATAATATCTAGCATGTCGTAGGTCTTCCCTGGGGCCTCATTCCAGAGGGACGTGCCTGGAACACCTTCCCAGGGATGTGACAGAGAAGCAACTCTACTCCGCGCTCTTCCCGATTGACTGAGCTCCGCACCCTATCTCTAAGGGAGCAATGATCCAACCTGTAGAGAAAACTCATTTCAGTGCCTGTTTCCGGGATCTCATTCTTTCGGTCATGATCCAGAGCTCATGGCTATAAGTAAGGGTTCCTCTCCAAGACCTGTCACCTTATACCCCTCCATAAACCACCACTTGTCATGGTGGAGGGGTTTGTGTGCCCGAATGATTCTAGAAGCTATGTTGTCGGGGGCCATATTCTCCTGGTAGGGCCAGACAAAGAGCTGTTCAAAACCAGATGAACTCACCTAGTGTTGAACAGAAAGTTGCTTTACAGACAGGAAGATCGTAAGATTTTCTTCCGTCAGCAATTCATTTTCTTTTAAAATCTCTGAGGTTATGAGGAATTTTGTTTTTCCACGTTAACGTGTAATTTTTTAACTGTTATGAGTGTAATAAAAAAAAAAAAAAAAAAAAAAAAAATCACAGACGTGCATATATATATAAAGTAAAACCACTGTGAAATGGATCAATATTGAACCACCGACGTTAAGAAGACATTTTAAGTAAACAGCATACCAACCTTAAAGAATACCCTTTTAAAAGCCATATACTGTTCGTAAACATTTGATGGGTATTGTCGAACTTGAAGGATTTGGAATAAATTGAGCAAATCAATTTGAGCTAACAAGATTTTACCAGTCTGAGAAAACCAAGCTCTATAATAGCGTTTAAAGCTTCTTATCACATTTCAGCTTAAACTGGTGTAGACTGACTTGACGGTAACAGCACGATCTGATCCGACTAAACCACAGAATGAGTTAATCCATCACATTCAGGCAGATTGTGGAACACGGATCATTTTCTGCGATTCATTTCCACCCAAAACTTGATTCCCATCGGCCACTGAAATATTCAGTCCAGTCGCTATGTCTGAGAACCAACGATTCCTATCTTTTCGTCTTTATGCTGGAAAGACGAGGCTTTGAATGAATATTTCATTCAGCGCTGAGTGAATGGGCAAGCATGGGTTGATATACAAGCAACTGTGAGTGGTCTGAGCATTAAACAGCTCCCGTTTCTCGGTTTTCATCTGAAATCTCAAGTGCTACCAATCTTAGATACCAAAACATGGCCTGAACACCTGAGAACGCTGAAAAAGCCAATTACAACAGAAGGGTGTATTAGCTAAGCAATGGATGGACTGTACTGCAGGATAGCCCTTCAGCCATCATTATATTCTCAATTGATTGCCTCCATTACCATTATTAAACAGTCTGGGGACACAGTAATCAATGTAATGGTGGTCCTCTGTGTCTCCCTGAGAGACTTTGAAGATAATAATCATTACAGTTTAAGAGCTTCGATTTTTCTTTGGATTCTGTGGAAAAACTGCGTGCAGCAAGAACTAGCTTAGAGATTCCATATGCACTATATTACTATGTATAGTCATATCTGAACAACCCTAAATCTCATTCGTTATCCATAGGGTGTTGTTGGACCACCCTTCCTTCTAGAAGCTCATTTGTGAGGTGACGTCAGACCTGAATGTTGGATGAGGAGGTTTTTTTAACATGTTAAGGTCAGAACTTCAACTTTCTCATCCTTGTTTTTAGACCTTGCATTTTGCACTGGAGGAACAGAAAGGGTCCAAACTATTCCCATTAATTTGGCAACAACGAATTGTCAAACCCCAGTTCTTCCTGGAAAACAGCCCCACACC
This sequence comes from Danionella cerebrum, assembly GCA_007224835.1. Classification (NCBI taxonomy): domain Eukaryota; kingdom Metazoa; phylum Chordata; class Actinopteri; order Cypriniformes; family Danionidae; genus Danionella; species Danionella cerebrum. Next base: position 342,612 of record SRMA01025156.1, read on the forward strand.
ATAATCCCCCTAAACTAAATGTCCCAGAAGACAAATCCAGAGATTCCAAGTCCATCAGATTGCCAGATGGAGAAGCGTGGTTCTCACTCCAAATTATGTATTTTACCTGCAGTGCTTACAAGGGGAAAATTGAGTTGCAACTAATAATAATAATAATAATAAAATAAATAAATAAAAAAACAGGCAACACATTAAAACAATTTATTGATAGATTTAGTCAAATTTATTCTATGACCTATTTATGAACTGGGATTTACACTGTCCCAGACATACAGTTACATCTTAATCAGGTTCTACAAAACATGTATATTGCAAATTTACACAGTACTTTTGAAGAAAAACTATTTAATCTAAAAAAATATAAAGTGTATGTATTTCTCTGCATCTTCCGATCTCTTTAGGGCTAATAAAATTAGCTTTTTTCACGTAATGCACTGTCTGTTAGGTGAGAGTGACTGAAATAATGATTTTATTGTTTATGATAACTGTGCATCAGAGAGAAATGAACCTTGGCACTGACAGTGCATATAGAAGAAGGCAGTCAAGGGGCAGATGAGAACAGTGTGGTTAGGAAACAATGAGATGAGACACAGGTGTGGTGGATAATTGGGAAAGTGCAATGAGAAAGGGATCAGAAAAGAAATAAAAAAATCACAGACTTCACGTATCAATAATTGGATTAATAACATGCATTTTTGAGAGTGATGTTGATAAAGGGATATACTAATCGCGTTCATCGGTAATAGATCAACTCTGGCATTATTCATTTGCATTATTCACCCCAAGTGTCACATCCGTCAAGCTAGAAATGGGATTATTGATAAATTATGCTTTAAAACGGCATACAATCGTACGTCCTGCGTGAATTCGATGAGATTGTCTACAAGCACATGCACAAACACATAGGATTTCAATGGTTTGAGCATCATACGGTAAGAGATGAGGTGTGCAGGATTGCAAAATCAGGCTTTTCCTTGACCTACTTCTCTTCCTCCTGCTCCTCTGCTTTCTCCCTCTGCCGGGCTGTCATCTCTTGGTGAAAGGCAGAGCATGTAGCTGTGATGAGAACAGTTTACCCTTGTGCACTCTGGCTGCTGAATCACCTTTCAGTTGCTTGGGTTTTAAACTACTCTATAAATATGCACGAGTTACTAACTTTGGTACAATCAAAAGGGAAACGGTGAAGTTGATCAAATTTCTTGACACATTTCCATGCATTTGATTCTGCTCTGTTCCAAATTGTAACCCGCGGTATTACACAGTAATCTCTGAACTCAGCATTGTTTTTCAGGGTCCACTGAGATCTATTAAAATTCAAATGAGAGCCTCCAGCTCTGACGGTGCAAGTATTATCGGTTCTGAGCTGAAATATTTTCCTCAGATTCTTATTTCAAAATAGAATAAATATAGCAAAGAAGGATCACAGCTACAGCAAGACCTCAGTAAGGTATTTGTTGTGGGTGAACTCCTTTAGCAAGCTAAGTTGAACTCAAACAGAATCATAATGACGCTGTTCAGGTTGCAATTAATATTCCCATATTTTTTTTCTTTCTCCACAAGGACATGCAGGTTGGTCTTCCCCTCAGGATTTGTTTTATTTTTATCTCAAACGAATAATCAAAGCAGAATGTTGTATGTGTTTTCAGTAATGTTACTGTGCATGTACATTGAGCAGGCTCTGTATGTGATAATGAGAAACACGGCAGGAAACACCCAGATTTTCCCACATCTTCAGTCTGCCTTCTCGTCTCTGCTGAGACAGCAAGGGAAAGAGAGAAGACAAGTGAAAGGTAACAGGAAATGAGGACAGGAGGAAGAAAAATCACAACATTGTTCAGGAAATGTGGCACCGAGTGCAAGCCCCCCTTCAGACATAATCATGTAATGCAATAAACCGGTGTCTCTGAACCGTTTACTCTGTTTAGATACTCCACTGCTGAAAATGTCTGTAAATTGTGCTGTTTCAGAGCTTATTTATACAAATTTAAAACATTCACTCTAAAGTTATAGAGAAATACCGGCTGCAAGTTTTATTCTACAAACGAAAATCTGTGGTGTGTAAAATGTGTCAAATAATTTAAACGATTGGTTGACTATCATTCAAATTTTTATCAATCTGTGGGTTTTAACAGATTTCACAGCAATACAAACATACCACCAACAGCGTAACTTATCCACATCGGCTTAGTAACTGAACAGTTTAATCGCAACAACGTTTACATAAGTGTTTGAAATTTGTGGCACAACTAGGTTAACACAAAATAGCAACGGAATTCAAGAAACAAACAAACACTGCAGTGTTGATCCTGTCAGAACTTGCCATTGTTCCATTTTATTTTGGATTAATGTTATAATAAAAGTGGCACTGTTGAAAAGTGGAGCAGGGCAGCATTTATCGCCACTAGGTGCTTGGACTTTTTTTAGGTCAAAAAGTTCTATGTGGACTTGTCTCACGGACATGAAACACTTGTTTTCTAAATTGTTTGACTTTGGTGTGCTGAAAACTGATGGAAAATGTTTGAGTTAAATTCTCAAACTAGGAGTAGTGTGTGTATTGGAATAGAAAAGAATATATAATCCTATTTTCTGGTTGATATCTGAGCTAGAGGAGGAAATACATCACAAATAGGAAGTTACAAGCTGTTAGATAAAGTGCCACAGATACGCTTTGCTCTTTTTGGTCCTCTCCTTGCCACAGGGAAGATCTGTGACCACCCCCATTTACTATCTCCTCCACCATTTTTCTGTGTCCCTCTATCTTTTACACAGCAGTGCTTTGGTTAGCTAACTCATGTTTAAGCTAATTAAAGACACGTATTTCTGTTAAATATTATTAAGCCTTGCTTTCAGAGTTTTCTTACTTGGTTCAGAATTACTATTCAACAACAGTATTTAAACACCCACATCCTCCATTGTTTTAATGAACTGTTGTTCTAATAAGCAACACCTAGTTACTGCCTAGCAACATCCACAGTGAGTTCCCCTCCCTCTCGACTTTCTCCAGCTCACATACTGTAGTGTCCTCACATTAGAGTTAATGCCTCATGGCCCCTGCAAGGACAATTTCATTTTCGATGCCCTGATGCTTCAATATTGCCCCCATTGTCAAGGTGGATGTATCCATACTTCGACGAGCACACATGATAGTCTTCAGCACTTCCAGTATTTTCATGGACACAAGTTGACCAAAGCTAGAATAACACAGGAAGAGAAGCATACATTTTTAAGAGAACTCTCCTTGAACTACCCTTCAACTTCATCAAGTAAAGTCATAACCATTTGTAGAGCTAAACACACATTCAATACCACAGACTCATCTCCGTGCATTTTACAGAGAGCTTGAGAAGGTTTCTTCAGATAAATGCCTTTCAGTGGGTTTTTCATCCTTTTATTCCAAGGCTGCAGAACATCTTCGCATTTGTGCTCAGTGTACCACACCACACTTTGATTATTTTCTGGAAATGGAGAGAATTATGATGCACGCTATTTTATTCCAAAAAATGTCAAAGCTTATCTCATGTTTTTGTATGATAAGAGAATGTACAACATCTTATAGCGTACAATAACCTACAATGTTTTTTTGGTTATACAACACAAGATGATGCAGGTAGTGCTTTTATTATTTTTACTTAAATTAATAACAAACTTTCATGCAGGAAAGTGATTTATTCCGACTACTAGCTCACAGTCAAAATTAGATACATTAAAAATCCTACATCCCTTTTTTGTGGAAAACGTATTGAGGTTCATAGCACCACCCACTGACCAATCAGATTAATTGCTGGTACGGTTTATATTTAAGCAGAGCAGCAGACCCGCGCTGAAGAAAAACACAGAGAAAGTGTTTTTTTGGATGTGAGCAGCTAAAATGTAATTAATTTATGAATGGATTACCAGCAGGGGGCGTGGTCAGCAAGAGGTGTGGCGAAAACATGACTTGTTGGAGTAAACATTTTGAGGAGGCCAAAAATATCAGGAATTTTTTTTTTTTGTAATATGGCACCTTTAACTGAATCAATATAACATTCCTGATTTTGTTTTAAAGTTAAATTATTCTAAATTTAAAAAATTAAAATACTCTAAAAAGCTAAAGAAAATAATAAAAAAAAACATAAATTTCAGTTTCATTGAGTTTAGTCAATAACATTTTTTTAAAACAAGAACTCCAAAATCTTAGTTTGCAAACCAAATGTGGTACTACACAAGCAGAACAACTCCATTTCATTCATTTTCATTAACTGAGCTAAATTTGAAACGTTGATTTTTCGCCAACAAAACTTAACTTCGAAGTGCCATACTAAGCATTTATAATAAATAATCAGCTCCAAACCAAGTAAGAAGACTCTCAAAGCAAGATTTAAGACATTTAAACAACAATTTAACAGAAAATGTTGCTTTATTTAGCTTAAACATTGGCCACTGCTATGAAAGAGAGGAAGAGGGAGGAGATAGAGAGAGAAAAGGACCTAAAGGGCAACTTGCTGAGCTTGTACCTTCCTGTTTGTGATGTAACTTCCTGCATGTGTTCTATTCCCCATTTTACCTTAAATCAGATAATGGCATTGTAAATATTTTTTCTATTACACACACCGCACCTTTAATAACTTTTTTAATTCAATATTAATTATGAAAGACGTCTTTGAATCACCTTGGGTTTTAGTCTCTACAAAACACGTTGTGTTATCTCCATAAATTCACTTAACTGGTAATAAATTCACTTAAAAAAAAATACTTTTCTGCATCGAACAGATCTGCCAGCTGTACGAGGTATTAATCTGATTGGTCAGTGGGTGGTGCTATGATCACCTTTAATGTACAAAAAAAAGATCAAATAATTTGAAGTCATTACATTCTTTCAAAAGCCATTTTATCATGTTTCAAAACAACGAATGCCATTTTTTGGAGTAATTTTCTGCCAAAAAAAACAATAGTTCTGAGAAGTCAGCAGTGAGTCCACTCTATATGTTCAGTTCAGTTGAGGGAAGTGGCCCTAATGATCCCCAAAACCTTGATTATGAACCAGAAAAAGAAAAGGAGGGAAAAAAATAAAGAAGACAGACCTCCGTTTGCTTTTCGCTTCCTACAGCTCTGACATGGCCAGACAGAATCAGAGTAATAGTACTTTATTTCCCTCAAGGCCACAAAGCAGACACAAAAGACCATGATACAGGACAGATCTGAGACGGGATTACATTTAACAAACATGAGCAGGAAAATCTTGCAGCTGTTCTGAGTAACAGTGATGTCTCTATCAAGCAATTCTACTGATAACCTGTCACGTATTACTACCATTTTAATCTGACCAGAAAATTTCATCACACGTCTTTTGAGAAAGCTACTTTTGCCAACCATCAAAGCTCGGCAACTACCGGTACTAGCAGATTAGCCTTCATGCATCGTTAGCAGCAGAGGTGAGTACTAACTAAATTTCTTCAGTTCAAATGTCATGTGACAGAGGGAAAGAGACTCATACACAAGAGCTGGAGTGAACTTAACACTGGTAACACTGGGCGGGTAAAACTAACTGTCAGTAAAATAAAACATTAATAAATAAGTTCAGACATTACAAAATAACTTAACAATGGCTTACTGCAGTTCTCTGGAGGCACCAATACTGCACACAGACGAGGAGTGTAGGCAATGTCTTACTCAAGAAACGCAGAGAATATAAAGCCAAGGAAATCAAGCCACAGAATCAGAAACAGCTGTGAAGGTGATTAGGAGATACACAGGCAGGGAGGGGCAGGAGCAGGGAGAGATACAGGTTTTAGAAGTCTTCGGAGTATCCTCTGAAGGCTGCATAAAGCCTTGGTAAATGGGACGGTCTAGCCTCTTCTTGTTTTTTGGCAGTATGCTTATGGTGCATTAGCGCCACCAGCTGGATCGGTAGTTTGGATCCCGAAATGAATGAGTGAAATATTCTTGTAATATTGAGATTTTTCTTTAAGGGATTCTTTTATATTTTATATTTATATTCTTCAAAGAAATTTTAAGATCAATGTTTTTTTCGTTGCTTAATATATCTTCTAGTGTTTTAGGGTTTGTTTTTAATTGTTCCATTTCTTTATTCATTGTTTTATTTTTCATTTTTAAAACATTGTATTAAAACATGCTCTGTAGTTTTGTTTTGGTTGCATTGGTCGCATTTTATGTTGTGTGTAATTTAATCCATTATGATGGTCTAGCTTTATTCTTCATCCCTTGAATACTGTCCTTAATAAAAACCTGTTACTTATGTTTAAACACAAATTCAAGTGTGTTTTGTGTTGATTTTGTTGGCAAAAAGTAAAGCCACGAAGGATGGCTGCAATGAATCCTCCGAATTTAGGGGTGCCTTTGAAGGACCCTTCGAGTTTTGGCAAAATGAGACGGCTTTTGCGCACCGTTGTGAACTAAGTGGCCTTAAAATACACACTTGGGAGGATGCACACACGAAAATCCTAGAAGTTAAATTAACTCTACTCAGAGTGTATGTGGTCCCACTCTGTATAGAGTTAAACTGACTCTGAAGAAGAGTTATTTTAATGAGTCATTTTAACTAAACAGTCTACTTCAACACTGTTCAGAGTGCATTTGGTCCTTCTCTGAATAGTTGATTTTTATTTTGCATTTTCCAGTGTAGATTTGGAAAAAAATTAAGAAAATAAATAATTAAATAGGTCTTTCTCAAAGTTAGTTTAACTCTATTTAGAGTGGGACCAAATACACTCTGAGTAGAGTTAATTTAACTCTTAGGATTTTACTGTGCACAGCTACAGAGTGAAATCCCGACATCTAGATATTCATTATTTATCTAACCAGAACAGCAGAGCATGGAGACTTAAATATTGTGAGAATAATATTTTACGATGCTTTAGAATCTGATTAGAACATTTATTTAGGTAAATAGAATTCAAAGGAGCCTGGATTCATCTGTTGTCCACTGAGACCTTGCATATGTCCAGCTGTCTTTTCCTCCACCGCCCATGTGTCTCCTTACTTAAACACTGTGGATAGATTCTCATCGTTATTACCCTGTGTTCCACAATTATGCAACACGTTGCCCAAAAGTCAGGTTACACAAGCATTCTGGACTGTCCTGGGAGGGAACAGTATGGCAACTAATCCAGGCAAAACTAACAGTAAAAGCCCACAGAGGAAATAAACGCAATGTCAGCTTTCATTTGGTGCACTTACATAATGTGCTCTCTGCCAAATATACAGCTCCGGACAGTCTTCAGATCAACATCAGCCTTCAGCAGGAAGTTCCCTCAGCGCAGATTGTTCTTGGATGAATCATCTTTATTCTTTTTCTTAAATCGTTCCCAAGCATTGATGCCCTGGAAGCATAGCTTCTGTTCTTAGAGGAATATATGTGTTATATATTTACGTAATATTTATGATATGAGTATAAATGCATCTCCTCTTAGATCGTTCTTCCTAATGCCACCAAACTTGTTCCAAATTGGTCTTACTCTTACTCTAATCACAAAAGACATTCTGGGAAATTTCCCATTTACTTAATATGGGGTCAAACTTTAACTCAAACTGAAAATCTCATTGAAGCTTGAAATGCACCACCCTTGTGGAGATCATCAGTTTGTGCAAGAACGTCCAGGCAAAACGTGATTCCAACACAGCTGTTTCTGTTTCAGTTCATTACTGGGTTTTACCATATGTAAGACAATGATGATCAGCAGCAACTGTTCAGAATCTAAATCCCAGACTTTGGGCAAATGTAGCTATAAGAATAGATGCTGATGCAAAGGCAAAGGCAGTAACAACAAATATTTGTTTGTTTAATATTTTTCTTAATATCTTCAATATCTATCATTCTGTACTTTGAGACTCGCTTCTAAAGTTTAAATTGTAAAATTGTGATGTTTTACATCCTCCCGAGTGTGTATTTCAAGGCCGTGCTGCGGAAAGGCTGTTCCATTTCGCCAAAACTTGAAGTTTTTTTTCCTTCAAATGCGTCTTCTTTTCCCCTGAATCACAACCATTCTTTGTGGACTCAGATATATCAAGATGCTTTTTTTGCGTACTTCAAAACACAATAACATTTTTATTAATTAACTGTTTTTCAGTAGTTTAAGTGGAGGACGGAGGAGTTTATAAGACTGCCGTACTGGTTTAAATTACCCACAACATGAAAATGAATCATCCCACAGGGAAACCAAAATGAAAGTATAGAGCATGTTTTAACACAATGCAAAGCATAGACAAAAAAATTCAAAAAAAGTAATAAAAATTAAATAGAAAAATCCTAAAACACAATAGAAAATATTTTAAGCAATTAAAAAACATACACAGCGATCTTAAAATTTCTCAAAACCATAAAGATGAAATATAAAATAATCACTTATATAAAATACAAAATTTCAATATTACAGAAACTTTTTCTTTGTTCATTTCATGATCCATAAGCACGGCTGCAAACGGCCAAAAAACAACAGAAGAAGAAGAGGCTAGACCGCCTCTGGATGCGTGGTAGGCTGCATCTTTTCAAGGCGTACAGAACCTGGATTGAGACATAGCTTGCATCTCTCTGCTCACACCCCTCCCATCTTGTCTCTCTCCGAAATAGTGCACACCTGTTCCTTATTCTACTTAGTGATTTCTGTCTCTTTATATTGCCTGTGTTGGTTACTGGTGCATTCCGTCTTTCCATGGTAGTCTACGCCTCCAAATATACATTATATTAATTATTTCAGTTTTCAAATGTTCTGTTTGGTTGTAGCCCCACTTTTGCCCTGGAGAAAGAAGCAGGTAAAGAAAATGAGTGAAGGAGCATACACAGTGTCCCAGTGGGAAGCAAAAGGAGCAGGTGTTTGGCCTGGTCTGGATTTCATCAATTCTGCCGATTACTGGATGTTCATTTCGTCCGAATGTCCCCAATGCCCCAGCGCATAACTGTCCAGCAGTCATGCTTCATTTTTACTCTATTTTAATGAACTCTCTGCTTCAGCTCTTATATTGTGTTCTGTGCATGTAGAGCAGTAAGAGACACCAGTTAAACCAACACACTCTTACATTTCTCTCAAATGATATCAGATCGCTCACCAGAAAAGCTTTATTTTGGAAAAGCGATCAGTTCTGCTCCGGTGCTTCCAGTGTTAACATAAAGTGATTCCTTCATGGTTGACAGAATCACATGAAAAGCGGGTTTTAAACACTCGAAAAGATGGCTTCCCATCACCTCGATCTATTTAGTGAATACGTCGAAATTTCCCAGGAGCAGTGAATGCGGCAGCCAGGTTTGCAGGTTGCCGGCTGGAATTAAAAATAGAAATATGAATCATGTTGTAGTTTAGAGCTAGGGTATGATTGTGAAGGTTGAAATGCATTTAATTGCTGTTTATACTGAGCTTTGCACCAGAACTACAAGCAAATGGCACGTCCCAGAAAACACTGCACCAAAGACAGGCAAGACACACAGATTTGACTCATGCAGAACCAGACGATGTGAGACAGATGACAGACATCTCTCATTGAGCGTTTGCTGGCTCATATAAAATATACAAATATGGTAAAGAGAATATTTCCTCTGTGGAGCTTATTGAATTGACAAAGACAAAGTCTTTCTTTTGAAACTGTTACATAATATGGTTTTTGCTCTGGAAGACAGAAGAAATTGAAATGCAATGCTGTTTACTTGTAATACTTGTCTTTTTTTTCACACACAATTAAAAAATAAGTGCAGGAGTTTGCACTGAGATGACATGAGGAGTTGGAGGACGGGTTGATAGGAACACGGCTTTATAGTTATCTGTCTAAAGCAACGTTTAATCAGTAACACCTGAGTGAAAGTAGAACATTCATGAAATAAAAATGTAAATTAATTTATTGCCAAGTGTGTACAAACAAACACAAAGAACTTAGTGTACTCCAAACGAACACATGAAAGTGCTGAACAGAGATTTAAACAAGCAGTGGATGGAATATATTTACATTTATTTGTAAAACGCAAAAACAACAAGGGTCCAGTGTGCTTAAAGTGCAGGTGCAATTATGAAAATATAAGGAAAAATGATGAACTGAGCAGAAAAGGTGTTCAAAAAGTGTGCAAGTGCTGCTGTAAAGGTCGCTGTGTTCATGGTTCCAGGATGAGATGATGTGGAGCCAGGAGTTTATGTGTTGGATAGTTCGCTGTGAAAACCCTGCAGCGCTGCAAACCATTATCACAGAACACAAATTTAACCCAAAACCCAATCACTAAATCACAGAATCCCTACGGCTGAAACCCTTACAATCACCGACACCCTGCAGGTTCTTCGCTGGTTCGTTGCGGGTTTGAAGGTGCTATAGAGCACTTTTCTCTTTAAAGAACCCCAAAAGCTCTTTTTGGTTCTTTACTTTGTGTTTTTTGAGGTACTGTTGTAGCACTTTGTTTCCGGAAAGGGCTTTTTTGGTGCTTGTGGTTCTTTGAGAGGTTGTTTGTTGATTTTAATGTGCTGAATACAGATGCTGGTTTAAAATTTGGACACATGTATCATGCTAAAGTTTATTAATTTCATGGTTTGTTTTATGGTTGGTGCACCTTTGAAGATAAATGGCACCGAAAAAGTTCCTTTATGATCATGAGCCAAAGACCACATTTGGTTCTAAATAGAACCTTTTTTTAGAGTATAATAATGATGTCCATGTGATTATTCCTGCACCCATTCCCAAGCATGCTAATTGTTATTTGGACCTTTAACACTCTGAGTGTTCACTTTCGGATTCACACACAGACTACTCAAAAATTTTTATATACTCAGAGTTTTTGCGGTGCGTGTTTCAGCAATAAAATGATGTCTTTTCAGGATTGAAGAGATGGGGACACCACCATAAAGGTTTCTTGTTTGAAGTGGTTTCAGTGGTGTGGATCCCAGTGTTAGATTGAGGTGATAAGTGACCTCCCATAGTGTAACATATAACAACTGTCAGTGTTTAGATGAGTCCACACCAGTAGTGTCGATTTAATAAACTTTCTCATTCTCAAATTTGCTTCTTTAAATCCATCCGTCTCCCATATACTACAACATGTACTCCATTATATAAATGAACGACAGATTTCACCGTGTGTTTATCAAATCTCACTGGCCTCACTTAACAAAATGAGACGGGGTCATGAAATGAACCCAATGACTTTTTATCTTCCCCATCCCATATAGATGCTTGTCTTTCGTAATGTAATTACCATTTAATTCCACCTCATAATAATACATGCCCTTCCCAAATGCTTTACATAACCCTGATTTGCATCTGCACCATAATGTTCAAATTGCATTCCTGTGGCACGCTTACAGCGCACGCACGCGCGCAAGGAGAGGCACGCCGCGCGCAATCCCGACAGTAGATGGCAGCATCCCAGGAACGCTGATCCCGTCGGGCATCACCTCTCCTCCGGCTCTCAGTCGTGCAGCAGCACTCGCTCTGGAAGCAGCGGTGGTGAGAAGGACGTCCAATGAAAACTGAAGAGCCGCCAGCTGCTCCTTTCCACTTTTACGCGTAGCCTGTCCTCCGCGCCCGGAGACAGCACGTCCCGAAGCCGCCATGGAAGACAAGTCCAACTCGTTCTCGAGCACCAAGGAGGAGAAAGCGGACGGGAATAATGTGTTCCAGAGGCAAGACTCGATCCTCAAGAACAGCATGGGGAGCCAGAACATGAAGGAGCACAGCAACTCAGTGGGAGGAAAGGGGGACCGGGAAGAAACCATGGTCGGCTTTGACGACATAGACGCCGCGTCCAGGCAATACGGGTTCATGCAGCGGCAGTTTGGAGCCATGATGCAGCCCGGGGTGAATAAGTTCTCCTTGCGGATGTTCGGGAGCCAGAAAGCCGTGGAGAAGGAGCAGGAGAGAGTTCAGACGGCTGGATATTGGATCATTCACCCCTATAGTGATTTTAGGTAAGGAGTGGGGAAAGTCACCTTCCCGTGCGCAGTGAAACGGATTCAGGTGCTTTTGCGTGGCGTTTCTAGGAAACAGCACCGGAACGCACGCAATGCCCTTGGCGGGAGTACGGGTGAATGTCATCTCGGTGGATAAAAGGCACGGCTGTCATGATGGGACCTGCCATCACTAGGGATTGGGATGTTGTGTAATGCTAAGACGTGTGTGTGTGTGTGTGTGTGTGTGTGTATAAGCGAGAGAGAGGATGCGCGCGCGCGCGCTCGCGCGTGTGTGTGTATGAATGATGCAGCACTCGCTTGGCATTGTAAACACATCCCTCTCCGCGTCTGCCGTGAGGAGCACCGAAGGTGGCTCTCCTCTCCGTCTACCTGCCTGCCTGCCGCCGTGATCATGGCTGGCTTTGTGGCAGAAGCTCGTGGATTGTTGTTTCTCGTGGCCCTGCCTGATCACCAGAGGCACTGGCCAGGTAACAGCCCAGGCCAATTTTAGAGCAGTTTAGCGCTAATCGCGTTAGGCAGGTGAATGAAGGGGCTTTTAAACCACAATGCACTCCCCCATGCACAACTTTTAAAGCTCACCCACCTGCTCAAGTCTCAACGTCGATTTTTAGCAAGCTAGCAACGGGATTTTTAGCATCAAGACTCCTGCAGTGCACGGGCACGTCGTTTCGTTTGTTCTGCAGCAGCTCACGTTGGATTTGTGCAGTTTTTATTACATCACATGGATACAAGACAGACAGAATGAGAGATGTATAGGTGCCTTAAAGTCTGTGTTTTGTGCATTTAAATGATAAAAACACACTTTAGGAGGAATGGGCACTTTGGGGTGTACTTAAAAGTCTGTTTTGCTTAGTTCAATGGCACTTTGGTTGAGGTTTTCTGGGAATCGAACCTCTGAGACTCTCTATTATTGGATGGAAGTTATTTTCCGTGACAATTTGTGCAAACCTACATTTAGCCAATATAAGATAGATATCATCTAACCCCAGAATTCCCTGTTAAAACTAGATGATGCATGGATGTTATTGTTATTAAAACATGGGCTGAACATGAGACTGTTATCTGGAAATGTTACTGATATTGATAATTTGAGGAATAATGTGGCTTTAGTTGGTATATTTTTACCTGTTTCTATGATATTTTTTTTCTGTGGAAGGACCACAGACAGACAGGATAGCTGCTCTCCAGCAGAATACGTATGACTCAGTTTGGTTCGCTCTCCATGGTGCTGAAATCTCTCTTTCCATCTCCCTCAACAGTTCCAAGCATGTGAAGAAAAGTCTAACTGTGTAACTGTCTCCCGCTCAGGGTCATTAGCTCGCCTCCCACCTGTCTTGCTCTTTTATTCAGTCGACATCTCTGTGATGCATTGGCTTTAGCAAAGCAAGCTTGAAAGCACAGGAGATCAGATGGTGCGGAACAAGAGCAGGGTCATGCTCAGGTTGCAGCTTCCTGTGATGTTTTACTAAAATACTGTATCAAAATTTCCTTTATGGTAATTTTTCGATGTAAAACACAAGATTGACATGAAAAAAAAATCTAAATATGTGAAAATTGATGAAAGTTACTTTATATATATTGAGCAGAATATACAAAAATGTCGAGATTTTTACTGAAAGTACACGTTATACATTTTTACAAACTTCCAGGTCTTCCACACCATCCAACCTACCGCCAACCGATCTAACTACCTACTGTTCTTCCTTCTTTCTTTTTTCTCTCCATCACTTCCTCACCTTCCTTCTTTTTTCCCTGCTCCTTTCCATTCCTTTTCCCTGTGTCATTTGCCTCTTTCCATTCTTTGCTTCATTTTCACACATCCTTCCATCATAAAAACGTCATCTTCCCCCAAAACATCCTTTCTAAATACTATCCTTTCTCCCTTCTTTCCTAGCCTGCTTGCTTCTGGCATTTCCTTTCCCTCCTTACCCATCTTCCTTCCCATTTTCCTTCTTCTTTTACATCAAGTCAAACTTTCTATTTTCTTTCTTTTAAAAGTTTTTAATATGTCTTTCTTCTTTCCATCCAACATTGCTTAATGTTCCTTCATTTTCTCCAAACCACCGTCTATTTTTTCTTGTTCCTTCCAAACTTCCTTCCTAATGCTCATCCCTCCGTCATTTCTAGCCTTCTTGCTTCCATCGAAACTTTTGATAGCCTTCTTGCTTCCAGTCTTTTTTCTTTCCCTCCTTACCAATATTCCTTCTTTCTTTACATCAATTCAAACTTTCTTAAAATTTCCTTTCCTTCCATAAACGTTAATTTTCCTTTCTTCCATCCATCTATACTTTATGGATTCTTCTTCTTCTTGCTTCCTAATGTAATTTCTTCCCTTCCATCTCATTTCCTTTCCTTGCCTTTACTTTGCCCACTTGATCTTTCATCTTTCCTTACAAGGCACAAACTAAACTTCCCTCATTTATCACAACTTCCTTCCAGAAATATTTCCTTCATTCATTCCAAGCCTTCCTTCCTTCTTCCCAAGTTTCTTTCTCAAACCTCCTCCAAGTTTCCATCCTTTCTTCTTCCTTTACTCCCATGAATACTTCTGTTTTTATAGTAAATTTTCAGAAACTCCCAAATATAATTAATGTATTATAATCTATAGACTATCCACCAAATGTCTAAAATGTGTATTTAAAAATAACAATAAAATCCTGTGTGAGATCTGGGCTCTCGTTTTAAATGTAATTGCAGCATTGAGATTCAGCCATTGTTTGCAGAGCAGGGAACACCCGTATCTGTCAAGAACACAATAGTGAATTAAATGTTACCGCATTCGCATGTTCTACCAGTAACCCGTTCCAAACCAGTGCTGAACCTGAGCAGAGCAGTGTGTAGTCCTACACCAACAGAGCAGGCATGAGGGAAGGTGAGATCGGATTAAATATCCAACACACAGAGAACGAGATTAACATCACTCTGAACCCTGTGATGTAACGTGATTGACCTTTCTGCCACAATGTCCAAAGGACGCGGCTGCTTAGCAATCCCACACGAGACCCAGACCGCTCCGTGAGTATAGTAATTAAGGCTCAAGAGCAGGGATTTCCACGTAAACAGACATTCAAACAACTGGACAAGTTGCTCTTTTTGATCTTTTGTAGTGCAATCTAACATAGCAACACAGGCTCAACCAATAGGGTGCTTTGTGGGAGGAGCCAAGTTTTTGACTACACAGTTTCTGCACAGAGCACAGTTATGAACAATTTATAAAGTAAACAATAAAAAAGCAGACCTCGAACCACAGTAACAAAGTATAAAAGCAATAAAATGAGAGAGGATCATACTTTTTGAATATTAAAAATGTTAAACATGAAATAGATGAAGAAACAAATGTCAGAAGAAAAAGTTGCAAATATAGAAATTCTGTATTTATCCTTATTATTATTATTATTATTATTATTATTATTATTATTATGTATTTTAATAAGCTTTTTATGAATTAGCTGATATCTCCTGGAAAGAATGACAAATTTTTAAAAGAAGGACATTCAAATGAATTTTATTTGAAGTTAAATAACTTTTTGGAATAAATAATGATTTTTTTACGTGATTTAATAAATAAAGTAATGGATAATTTAAATGTAACTATTGTATCATTTCAATTTCCTAAAGAAAATAAAAAATGTGTTCATCCGTTCCTTCATTCATTGTCTCATTTGTTTGTTCGTTTCTTCGTCCGTTTATCTCCTTTATGTGCTGATGTAAATCTCTACATTGAAGCACCACACTAATGGAAGGCCGACAAAGAAAAAAATACTATTACAAACTATTTATAATGAAGCCTAAAAAGCTATTTATTTTAAATAAATAAATTGCTCAAAGTGACTTAAATTACACTGCATTTATGTTGATATATACTGAGTACTCAAAACCCTAATGGACACCTAACAATATACTGTACCATGAAACACAATGAACTTACACTAATAACGTCGCTTTTAAAATGAAAATAATTGCTTTCCTTCCTTGAATCGTGCCAGTGCCTGGCCAGGCGTGTGCTCCGCAGGGGGTGCAGTCACTATCGGGCCTTTGATCACACTTGCCAAGTAAGCTTTGCATCAAAGAGTGAAGCAAAAAGAAAAACATGGACGAGCACGAGAAAACAGAAGATATAGAGACAGAGTGCAAAAGAGTAAAGGAGGAAGCTTGAAACATGAGAAACTGGCTGAACTTGGCAGGACTCCCCATTGTCTGCTCATTGTCTAAACATACTCAACAACAATTAGAAAACAATAGTATTTGGTAAAGATTCGACGTACAGCAGCCTTGTACGTATCAAAGTAACAATACTTAAATGACTTGAGCGTTTATAGTGCTTTCTACTTCTACTTTCATGAATGCACTTCCTGTCTGTAGCTGAGGCAAAGTGTTTGAAGTCTATACTTTATTTATTGTCTCCATACCTGGTCGTAGTGTTTCATTGTTGAGTCCAGATGATGGTTTGGGTTGGAGAGGAGAGCAGTGCAATACTGAGTTTTTGTGCGTAATAGTTAAGCATGGTGAAGGTTGCTTGATGGTTTTGGTCATTATTGCAAAGGGAAGTGGAGTTGGTATATTAGTCAGAAATGCAGGATAATACTTATTCAACATGCAATACACTTGATCTCAGAGAGAAGGAGCCTCCAGAGAAGATCTGTGGTTAGTTCCCCGACCAACCAGCAGAGTTCCTATAGAAACAAAGTGCACCTAAAGACTGTTTCTGTGTTCACAGCAAATATTGACTGATTTGTTCATTGATGAAAATAAACGATTAACAGAAACCTTTTTATTAAGCACGAAGCGTCTTGATGGTTTTAATTTTCCGCATGTTCATTCGTTTCTATTCTGTTGCAACCACCAAAGTCCCCGTCAGACAAAAGTAACGTGACTGACAAGCAGCTTGACATGTGCAGCTCTGCTCTATGAAACTCAATATCTGGATGAGGTTCTTTAAAGATTAATAAGAGACTAGTAAAATTAATTATTCAGTGTTTTCAGAATGGGCTTCAGCTTGGATTGATGCGGCCTGAACTCTTTTGTCAGCAGCTTTTGTCGTTCGCTTGTATTTTCTTTTACCACTCCTCCATATTGCATGTCATCCTTCTCTCTTGTTTTCCCTCTCTGACTAACCTATTGATGCCCGGAGAAAGGAAAATCTACTGAAAGCGAGCTTTAGACATCACTTTCCCAGAATTCCTTCGTCGTCGTGACTTTTGCCCCTGGTTTCAGTGGCAGGATTTATCAGGTAACGGATGGGCTCGGGTCAGATCTCTGGCTTATAAATTAATCACACAGGTTGTGGAAAAGCAGGATTTGTGTTCGAGCAGATTCCTTGTCCCTATCAAACGGCCTCTGATTTCTAAACCCAGATTAACCTCTATTTTTAGGGCCAGGCAAGTTTGCCCTGCATTATTGATGCTTTTGCCGTTGCTTGTCTCAAAGATGCTTCTCAAAGTCTAATGAAGGTCTTTGTGAGCACATTTTTTTCTTTCTAAAGACTGCCCCTGGCACTCTTTAAATAGCTCTGTCTGGGTTTTTTCAACTTATCAGATATAATGCAGAGTAACGGTCAGTTTGTGGATGCAACCTCACCAGGCAAAATATCCAAAACTGAACTTAAATCTCTTTTTTTGTTAGAGCCAGGTATCTATTAAAACTCCACGTTCTTTTTTGGTAGAGGAAACATTAACAGTAAACTGGGTGGGCTCCTGTTTTTTTTTTGGCAAGCAATGACTACAGTTTCTATTGTTAAGCACAAAGAAGATGTCTCTAATTAATATATGTATATAAATGCTGTCCTGTTTTATATCCACAGCACAGCAGTGAAAATGTGTTAAGGACATAAATGGGAAGAAATCATTTTGGGCCTAAAACTGATCCTTGTGGCACTCCATATCTCCCCATCAACGCTTACAAATGGTCAGCTGTGTCGAAAGCAGCCCTGAAATCAAACAGAACTAACAGAGACATGTTCTATTGATCAGAAACAGAGTGAGGGTCATTAAAGATTTTAACTAGAGCTGTGAAGTGTAAGAAACTCGGCAAAGAGATTGCTCTGAACTCCTCATAGAGATTCTTTTGGTTGGATTCCTCACATAATCCAAAACTGCATTTTTTTTACATTTGGTATTTTTCAATATACACTTTAAACAATTTACTTGATTTTGCCGTGATCAGGTTGTGGACAGCATACATTATTTTTGATTAAACAAAAACAAAAAACTGGCACTTTGGCAGAAAGGCAGAAAGGTGAAACATCTTCTTAGTCTGAGGACGAGGTTTCATCCGGCATGTCTTTCCCTCAATCCTGACTAGTCATAACATGGTTCTCAGTTGCTCTAATAGAATGGCCAGTGCTCAGTGGGACTTTGGAAAGTGCTCATTATCTATTTATACATAAAGAATAAGTAGAATTCACAGAGGGAAAATTGAAACTTCTAGCATTTTATTTCTTGCTCTATCAGCTCTTGTTTGTCAAAAGATCAAGCACTTTTAGATTCCTAAGTTCACGACTGCTTTAAATAATCATGAAAACATGTTTAATTCATGATTCCAACAGGTTCAGATTCATTGCGACTCAGTGATCCGGTTGAGACGTCAAGCTAATTGCAGTTCCCTTTTGCAAAGCCTACTGAAAAGTGCACAGTTTGATTTAATTTTATTATGACAGTCATTTCAAAGCATTTAAATTCAAATATCGTTTCTTTGAATTAGATTTCTAGACATAACGTCGTTCAAATAAGCTGAAATGTGTCAATCTATGGGTCTATTGGAGAGAAATAAAAAACAGAATGTTCAGTTGTGGATGGAGCATTCATTTAAAACAGAATCACTCTCCTCCGTGCAGAGACAGAAGAGAGCATTGCAGCATATCCATCTATATTGTATCAGGGTTACATCCTCCCTGCTCCTCTTTACCATTCACCAGGAGGACAGATGGTCACATGGCAACCATCCCACCACTCACAAAGCAGTCTGTCCATCACTCAGTCGTCAAGGCTACAGTTACAAACGGCTTGTCGCATCCCTCTCAATATGAATACTCCGCCATACCACAGCCCTGGAGCTAGTGCAGCTAACATCTAGTGCTTCATCAATGTCCGAAATGCTTCTTTAGCTTCGTGATAACAAATATTTAATGTTCTTAATGCATTTACAAAGAGCGGATGAAAGCTTTTTTCATTCAATCCAAGCTCGTGCACATTTTATACATTTATTTTTCATTTAACTTGTTTATTTTCACGAAATAAATTAAATTCATCTATTTTTTTGTTAGATTCTTTTACCTAACTTTTTTTTTAAATCATAATGTTGTTAATGCTCCTAATCTTTTTATATTAATATACACTGACCGGCCACTCTATTAGGTACACCTTGCTAGAACCTCCTTTGGCCTTCAGAACTGGTGCCTTTCACCAAGGTACTGGAAATATTCCTCAGAGAATTTGGTCCATATCGGCATCACATAGTCGCTGCAGATTTGTTGGCTACATGTTTCCATTACAAATCTGCTCTACTGAATTGAGATCTGGTGACTGTGGAGGACAGATTTTCTCTTTTTTGGACCATTCTCTGTAAACTATAGAGATGGTTGTGTGTGAAAACCCCAGTAAATCAGCAAAAAAATTCTGAAAAACCACGTTCATAGACACTCAAATCACCTTTCTTCCCAATTCTGATGCTCGGTTTGAACTGCAGCAGATCGGTTTGACCGAGTCTACATGCCTAAATGCGTTGAGTTGCTGCCATGTGATTGGCTGATTAGAAATGTGCGTTAAGGAGCAGTTGGACAGGTGTACCTAATAAAGTGGCCGGTGAGTGTAGCAATGAATGTTAGGGATTATTTTAAATACATTTAAGGCCATTTTGACCAGGTTTTGTAGGTAAAAGGCAGGGTTCTTAAACAAATGTAAGAAAAACGCTTTAAACAGAAATAAATCCACTTGGAAATTCCCGTCACCACATTGCAGTATTTCAAAAATAAAAATAAATTATCCATCCAAACGTTCAGGTTAAAAGAAAGTTGCACAAATGCAAAAAGACAAATGTGAAGAAATTGCTTTTCTGCAACATGAAGTCTATACTGGTTTTACTGGAACCCTGGCTTTTTGAAACATATGCAAAGATTACAAATATCAATCAAAAACACATTAGCACTAAATGTTCTACCAGACAAAAATACATTTTTCACAAGTTAAAAGGTTGGTAAATTGCTTTGCAAATGCATTAGGTCCCAAAGGGCTCAAAAAATGTGTTTTACGGATTCAAATCCCACGTTTAGTGTCGTTTAGCGTGCCATCAAATTATTATCATTTCAAAACCGTTATTGGGTCATGTGTTAGTCCGGAAATAAAGCAAGAGAGCTTCTCTCATTGGCTCAGGTCCATTACAGCCGAGTGCCACACGGCAGGCTCCAGCCAGGGGTTTTTAGCTCGAGATAGGATTCCTGAAAGCATCTATTTTAGTTCATGGATGTGCGCCGTTATCAGTCAGCAGGACATTTTGTGTGGTTCTCTAGACCAGCCCGGCGCCCCTGAAAATACATCTGGCTTCGGCCTTTACAAAACACAGGGGCTGAATTAATGCAATTACAGCATGTTCGTTTTTGCATATTTGCACGCTGACCTCTGCAGATGAAAATCTGTCCTATTGTCTGCAGGACTCCTGTCAGAGCGCTGACTCATGTCTGCACCCAGTAGACTTTTAAAAGCAAGCAATTTTTCACGTTGTGCTGAGGAAGGTTTCTGCAGACACGATGTTCAGCAGCAGCAGCCTTTACTTGGAGCAGTGCGTTCACTGTAGCTCTTTCAATCTGGGATAGCCACGTTTTTATTCTCATCGCAGGCTTTGTGTGCCTTCGTCATTTCGGTGGCGTTTCTGGGAGATGCTGGACTTTGATTTTTAACAATAAAGAGAATTTATAATGCAACCAAATATGCTCCAATGTTTCTTCTCACCCCTCTCTGCATAAGCATACTGTTTGTGAATAAATTAAACGAGAGGTCACTCCTCATTGCTTTGCGTGTCTGTTTAATGCGTGGTGTCTTGTTACATAACAATGAATGTTTGAAATCATAATGCGATTCTTCCCGCTCTTTGAGCTGCACGCTGCATCTTCTGCCAAGCAACTGAAAATCTGTCACAATGCTCTGGTGAAAAGAGAGAGAACGGATAATATTGCATCAAAGATGGCATTTCTGAATATATTTTGGGTCAAACCTGTAAAATATACCATTCACTTAGCTTTTATTGCCAATATCTTTCGTTCTTTGCAGACATTTTCATGTTCCTAATTAGGCTCATTGTGGTAATTTAGGAGGAATGAAAGTCACAGCTTTTCCTTATTTTTGTCCTTGGGGTTTGGTGGTTGTGCACTAACTTTCATTGCTGAAAGGATAAAAGTTGTAGGACCACCACTAACCAGTTAACCTTTTTATTGTGGTTGGAAAACAGAAAAAAAAACGCAGTCGTTCATTAGTTTAATAAGCTTTGTTGCTTTGTTCGCTTACCAAATGAGAATGTATTTGCCAGGCATTTGGAAGTACTTAAAAATGTGTTAAATCCTACATCAATTTTATACTAAACCCACCAGCGGTGGGCCTCACTGGGCAATTACAATCTTCAGATATTTCCCAAATTCAACACAGCAAGGTGTTGATGTTTTGATATTCATTCATTTTCATTCCCGCTTATTCCCTTTCGGGGTCACGGGGGTCTGCCGGTGCCTATCTCCGGCACACATTGGGCGAGAGGTGGGGGTACACCCTGGACAGTTCGCCAGTCCATCACAGGGCAACATTCACACACACATGCACACCTAAGGGGAATTTAGATTATTCAATAAACCTAACCGCATGTTTTTGGGGATTGTGGGGGAAACCGGAGTACCCGGAGGAAACCCACGCAAGCACAGGGAGAACATGCAAACTCCTTCCAGGAAGGTCACCGGCAAGCCTCAAACCGACAACCTTCTACCTGGAAGGTCACAGTGCTACCCACTGCGCCACTGTGCTGCCGGCATGTTTTGATATTATTTCCTATCATTTTTTCTTATTCTATAGATGTCTGATTCCTTGTAACTGCTTAACTTATGTTTATGCTAATAACTTTTGAAACACATGGTCTAGAGACACAATTCTTGATCAGGCCAATTCCAAATTGTACATTATGGCAATTAGCCGCCATTTTGAATTATCATGAAAACATACTTTTGCTAACTTCTTTAAGATTGATAATCAGTTTTTCACCAAATTTGTTCCAGGTCATCCTCTGACCATCCTCTGACTTAAAGATATGCAAATCAAGTTGATTCGACAAAGTGTTTACGAGAAAGCGTTTACGAAACACTCGCCAAAATCGTTGTAAGGCTATATCTAAGTAATGCTTTAGTAAATCAACACCAAACTTGGTGGATGTTATAATAATCATGAGCTGAGGTTATGTGCAAAGTTTCATTACAGTGCCCCCTTAAGGTCAGGAGATACAAAAAATAGCATTTTGCCTTATAATTCTATATCTGTTCATAATAAAATAAAAAAAAAAATTGGCATGATGCAGAGTTCATATCCAACAAGATTTGTGGTAGTGCCACCTTGTGTTAGAAATATACACTTAGGAAAATGGCAGTAATTTTACCAAATGTTTAAATCAGCTTAAGGGCAAAGTTTATAAACCACGTATTAAGGCTAAAGCTCTTGAATTTGTACATTTTAGATAATTTAGCCAACAATCCACTGGAAATGTGTTCATTTGCCTGTCTGGGAAGTTGACCTGTTTCAGCTTATAAAGTTTGGACCATTTGAAACATTTTCGATAGTTTTTCTGAATCTATTCCTAAACTATCAATGTTAACAATGTTGTGTCATTCCAATAAAAATCGTATGGAGTGTATACAGCAATTTCACAGTGGGGCTACTTACTTTGTCTTCAACTCAATATGTGTCCAAACTGTCTAACTCTAAATTATTCAGGAACTTTCCCAAATGTGCATTTGATCCAGTCAATTACCCTCAGGTTTCTCCAAGTAGGCCATCACTGTCAGCACCTAATAGACTCTGATGCGCTGGCTTCACCTTGTTAGCTACCAACCCATGTTTTAAATCCACACAGTGTATAATTGCAGATCCCAGTAGCCTGACAGTGGTACTGCATCAACAAACACCTTCAAACAGCCACCGCCATTCCATTCAAGCCCAGCTCTGGCTCCATTCACGTCTGTTCAAAACACCAGCTAATTCCTGAGGGTTCAAGAGCTGCTGGCTCAGCAATTACAGCCTGTACCTTTAATTAGCTTTCTATACAAGCAAAGCCGAGTGTTGCTCACAGAGGTTTGTAAATACACAAATCTCACCTCAAAAAAAGGGAAACCCTCTCGTGTTACATTCTATTTCTTTCATCTTGGGTCCTGTGGCTGTTTGCATCCTCATCCAGAGAGCTGAGCGTGCTGGGCTGTCACAGGGCAGCAATCCAGCAGGAAGTGTTGGCACTGATATGAGAAGCGACAGGGAAATAAGCTCTAGTGTATCCTGAGTAGACTGCAGGCATGAGCTGTACTGATCACTGAAGGAACTCTGTTAGACAGAAGGCAGAGAAATATCACATATATATAAGGGGGCATTCCAGCGGAAAAAAAGCTGGAATTTAATCTTCGCCAGTCCTGCTACTTACATCATCTCAGGGAAAAGGGCCAGGTTTTTTATATGCTATCAAGAGCAGAATCAGGGTGCTGAGGAAAGTGCTTTGAAGGCAATTGATGGGGAAGTCTTTGATGGAAGTGAAAAAGAAACTCCTTTGAGCAAATATCCCAACACACCTACTGAAAAGTTCAGAAAATGTACTTAAGGGTCTGCAAAAGCGTTTTTTTACTCCTTTAAAAGTATCTCTAATAAATTATTGTCCAAACGGTTTCGTGGCAATGCTTGATGTCATTTTTTTAGTATAACCCCAGCTTTTTTTTTATTTTTCACTGAAAAAAAAAAAAAAAAATATATATATATATATATATAAATGACAACAAACAGTTTTTATGTTTTATAACAAAATCAAAAGTGTTGAGACAAAATAAAATTCATAAATCCCCCCCCCCCAGAAAAACAAAGACAAGTTTAGAATTTGTATCAAAAACCAGGCAAACCTCTCCGTATACACTGTTCTAAACACTTTTGTCTTACATTGTACTTTTTTGAGCCAGAACTTTGAAAAACACAAGCCATATTACAGGTCTTGTACTTTCGAGAGTTAACCCTTCTTTTCACCACTAGATGGCACTTATGGAACTGATGACTTCTAAGGGTTAAATTATTTAACTATCCATGGTTTGTAAATGGAAATCATTTAACAAAGACATGGGAAGAAGATCTTTTGAAAAGCTTTACAAGTTTTATAGCAATACCAACATACCACTAACAACATAACTATCAGCTTAAAACTGAAAACTTCACAACGCAGGGCACTCTGTGCACCAACATTTTCATAAATAAGGTTGAGAATCCTGTTAGAACATGTGCAACACAATGAACTCATACTTATGCATAGCACAAAACAACCCAACATCCAACCATTTTAAAGACAATGGAATAATAATGTGGATTATTAAATGTTAAAATAGCCCCGCCATGCTTCGACATAGACTTGCAGCATTAAGGACTTTTAAATGTGTTAAAGTCATTAATATTGTACTAGCAACGTCATTCCTCGATTATCGGTGTGAGTGGATGCACAAATCGTTATTGATAAAAAGGTCCAGAATTCTGCAATAATAATAGAGCAGCACTGGTGATTCCAAAGTTTTGTCTTTATTTCCACCAAGTTGGTTTTATGTTAAGACCGTCCCAGTTTAACACATCACTGTTTTGTCTCCCCTGCAGGTTCTACTGGGACTTGATAATGCTCATCATGATGATGGGAAATCTAATCATCATTCCTGTGGGAATTACCTTCTTTTCCGAGCAAACCACCACAAGCTGGCTTGTCTTCAACGTGGCCTCAGACACCATCTTCCTGGTGGACCTGGTCATGAACTTCAGAACAGGGATTGTGAACGAGGAAAGCTCGGAGATCATCCTGGACCCAAAGGTCATAAAGATGAACTATCTGAAGAGTTGGTTCGTGGTAGACTTCCTGTCCTCCATTCCGGTGGATTATATCTTTCTAATAGTGGAGAAAGGCTTCGATTCGGAGGTCTACAAGACGGCCCGAGCGCTACGTATCGTGCGCTTCACCAAAATCCTCAGCTTGCTACGTCTTCTCAGGCTTTCACGGCTCATCAGATACATCCACCAGTGGGAGGAGGTAAGGGTGTGTGTATGAGTGTGTGACACAGATGGTCTTTAGTAACACTTCTTGGTTTGCTAGCTTTCAGTATGGGAATATTATTGTAGATTCTTCACGTTTGAGTTCATGTGCAGGATGCAGTCGACCCAAGGTGCTTTGAGCTCAGGTGTTGTTCTGCCGCTTGCAGCCTGCTCTGACACCTTTGACACATAGAGACGGAAAGGCATTATTTTTGGGGTTAGCATGAGCATTTTATTTTCTTAGTCTTTGGCAACACCTCAAGAGTTGCTTGTGAAAGTGGAAAAAAGAAGAGGAACCAATTTCTTGCAAAACTATTAAATGCCTCACTGTTCTTGCTGGAGTGCTTCACTCCCACACTGTTTGAACCGCAAGCTAAAATACGAAACATTAATCATAAGGCTTCCAAGCCCTCCCCAACTGGCTCGCTCCTCAAGAGCGCTGCTGTACTTTAAGGTCACTTTCCTCAGGAAACACTGCATGCTTCAGCTTTCCACCTGCTATTATATCTAGCAAATTATACCCTAAAGTTGCCCTAGATCAGAAAACTCGTATATGACACTGTGTATTTGCTAAATGACACTAAAACAAAGTGTGAATGTGGTGGAAATTGATTCAAACTGACTTTGAGACGCCATTAACGGCA
The DNA here is from genome assembly GCA_007224835.1 of Danionella cerebrum. NCBI lineage: Eukaryota > Metazoa > Chordata > Actinopteri > Cypriniformes > Danionidae > Danionella > Danionella cerebrum. The sequence continues at coordinate 368,409 of SRMA01025156.1, forward strand.
AAAACTCCATTAACGCTATCTTTTTGGTGCTTGTATCAATATCAGCTGTATGGTCACTCTCTTCTGATGTTTTGTTTCTGGGGAAAAGAGGAAGTTTAAGGAGTGAAGAGCAATGATTAAGATGATTGGAATCAATGTACTTTCACTTGGTTTCTCTGTACGTAGAGAGCTAGGCTTACTGATTGGCCAAGATTTGCATATTCATGCTGGGCTTGCTTCTATGGGGTTAGATTAAAGCCACAATTGTGAGCGCAAAAATCCTATTTTCAGGATGCAAAATGACCTTTAGCACAGGCGCGAACTGGCTTTTGTGAATAAAATATTTTTCTTGCAAATAAAATGTATTTTTGAGCAAGTGAATATCAATTTTGAGAGTGAAACCTGATTACAAAGAGATTAGAGAGTAAAATCTGACCCTCTTTCATGCGTTCAATCGAAACAAACCACAGTTACACTGCCACAACTCCAGCCAATCAGAAAGAAGTCTTCTATGTTTGGATTGGCTGGCCTGTAAACCAATCACAACCTTTCTCAGTATATCTGGTGAGATCGAGTGAAACTAAAACCTTAAGAGATGGCACAAGGTTATAAAAAGTAAAAATGTATAGATTCATAGTATTCAGGAAACGTGGCAACGTATATCCATAGATAACTCTGTGTTTCCCCTACCATTCAATAAGAAGAGTGTTTTGTCTCTTTAAGGCTGAGAGACACCCTTTCAAGAAAAGTTTCATGTTTTACCCGTCATAAAGTAAGTTGTTGTGCTTCGTAATGGAATTAAATGGTTAAACAACATTGAAACGCAGAAGTGCCTCTCTCTCTCTCTATAAGTGTTGCCAACTTAGAGCAAAATAGTTTCAAGTTAGACCCCCATTTTTTATCTTAAATATAGCAAGTGGGAGACAGTTGGGCAGTGATGCCATTCTTCGCCTGTTACAATCTCATATGTCACAGACAGACTCCTGTCACAATCGAAATGCGGATTACTCATTGTCTCGCAATCAAAAATGATCAGTTCAAAGATTAATCTTGCATCCTGTTCTCAAGAGGGAGAGTTGGAAATTGTGGCTTTCGATAATAAAAGTAAGGAATACTGGAAATGGTAAGCGACGTGAGACCTCATCTTTTTGAGCTTGATTACTCTGAAAAAAAAAGACACTGAGGACTATGTGAATAGATCTGGTTCCTTTTGGTTCAAGTTTACAATGAAATACAGCTGCATTCACACATCATATCAAACGATTTTAATGATGAATTGTAATTTACTATTTGAATTGTAAAAATGTGCAATTTGACATGCCATTGCCCTCTATATGACTAACTGAACTAGAAAAACAGTGGATTCTCTTAGAGTTCTCCAGGAATCAATCACTGCAGCAAAGCACAATTTGGTGATTGCCCTTGACAAAAAAGAAATACAGCATCGGTTGTTCGAAGAAGCTTGGCAGACCCAATGGAGAAGGAAGAGATCAGTCTGTGTTTTCGTTCCTTGTGTGTCGCTTCTCAAGCCAGTTCATCTTCCTCATCGGCTGGCAGACACCCAAGCCAGGGCCACTAGAGAGCAGAGTCGACGCTTTCTGATCCCACCTAATTGAAATACAGATGTACCTCTTAGGAAGAGTCAAACAAACTTGCATGCCAAAAAGTAATTGCAGTTGATCATGATCTCAGCGAAGCTACAGTTGTACTTGCAAAGATGGGGCTCTTTAAGCATTAAGCTCATCTATGTTCAGATATGTGCTGCTGAAAAAAAGGCAAATCAAGATGCTAAAGGATTGTTTTTGACTGGGAATTTTTCTTTGTGCTTTTGCTATAGCTGCTGGCTTGAGATGTATTATTAATAATAAAAATAATATTTCATTTTTTTAAGCCTTTCAAGCCAAACAATGGCACCTTACATGGAAACAATAATGCAGATCAAGCTAAACAAGATGGCTAACAGTATTTCTACAAAAGTTTTTTATGAACAAAAATGGACTGGTTGCCAAGGTTGAATTTTTGCTATGGTAAACAGTCTGATTGCTATGGAGGGGTAAGTGACATACTATAATGTTCCCTTTGTCTCTATAAGTTCTATAAACCAAGCCCTATGTCTATTTCATTTACAACGGCCGAGATAGAGTTCAAAATATCTGGTTGCTAGGGTAAACTTTTTGGTTGCTAGGGAGCTGTCAGTTTTACAAGAAAAGCGTTTTTTAGGAAGATTGAATGACTCTCAGATGTCTGGCAATGAGACTCTCTCCAGTTAAATTTGAGTAACTTTTGCATAAATCATGTTAGGAGCCAACCCCTTTGCATTGTTTCCATGATAACATGTCGTATTACATGACGCCATGGATTGTTCAGGGAATGGTGACGACTGCACATTCCTACTTTTGTAAACATGCGTAGATACAATGATTATTGACAAAATTCTATGAACTAATGTCGGGTTTGAGTTGCGCACTGTTAAATAAAAAATTAAATTAATAAAATAAAAAAACAACTAAAGATGCCTATTTGTTCGCAAAGCGTAAATAGTTTCTACTGGCCCAAGTTTAGGTGAATAAGTTTATTTCTGACCACATAAATGCCACAATGAGAGTTTCTGAAAGGACTTTTAATTAGGAGAATTTGAAAGAACTCAGTTATGACAAAACACTGCGGAGAAACAGTCAAAATTAACATTTTTAATTAGCGACAAAGAACCAGAGGCTAAAGCTATCCAGAGGCTTCACCAAGCACTTATTTACAGCATCTGCATTACACACACCATTTCCTCTCTCTCATGCTGGAATGATGTATTCTGGGAAATGACTGCTGTGTATCAGCAACGTCTCTCCATTTCCCCTCCATGACCTTTCCCTGGCTCGCTGTTCTTTATTGCAAGGCAATAAATAATATCAAGGTGCTACTTGCATATTTATATCTCCACATATTGCGTGTTACATCTATTATTGAACATTATTTCCACACTCACCAAGCATTAACTTCCCCGCCCGCTTCCTTTTGGATGTTTTTATTGTCAGCTAGGAGAGAGTGTTTATTCACAACCTCGGGTTGCACTCCTGGCACATCTTGGGAGTGCTGTCTCTGTCCAAACCCTGCCGTGAGCAGGTCTGTGTGTGTGATATGTGCAGGGTATATGCCTCAGTGGATTTACCGCCATGTTGAGTGAAGTCACGGTAGCCTGATCTGCTGAAGCACAGCTGTGGTGGGAGTTCACAGCTACTGCGGTGTGACACGCTGCAGAGTCTAAAAGGAGTATAATGACACCTGGAGTGTGTATCGACAGGCGTTTTCTAATCTAGATTACGTTGCATCCATCTACGGATCATTTTATTTTCAGGATTGCTCGTCCCTGCTTTGACTTCCCATCTTTCATTTCCTCAGTGTCTTTGAAATGGTTAAATAGAGGGGGAGGGCAGTTTAAAGTAGAATAGCGCGTATCCTTGGAAGACATAGCAGCTGTGTGCATCGTTTGTCAAGCGCTGAAGTCAGAGGAGTAATTTACATAACAATGATTTTACAAACAATGCATTCAGCCGTGTGTTTGAGCTCCACTGGAATTCTTTATATTACTGACTACAATTTTGCCAGGGTTCTGATGTAGGTCAGGGTTCTGATGTAGATTTGCTTAGCCTGAGAAATCATTCCATTTATTTAAAACCTTTCAATTCTTTAAAAAAGCAATATACTAAAACATGGGTGTCTTTTCTTTCAATGGTTTAGGTAAACCATTCAAATAAAATTCATGTTTAAATCTTTCTCCCACTCTCACACTCCCATCAACTCACCTGAAGTCAATCATCATCTTCTCTCCCACTGGTATAAGGATCATCACAGCACTTTCTCAGTTGTCAGACCTACGGTTCACGCCCCCTTAACTCTCCATGATCGTTTCCTGCAATGGTGGAAACCCATTTTGGCTTTCATCCATCGATCCAATATAACAACCTGAAACTCTTTTTTCCTTAGCACCCCTTGTTCTGTCAGCTCCAGTTGGCATCCATGGTTTCCAAAACTTTGGATTGAAAATTCAGATTGGTGTGTTGATCGCTTAAACCAGGCATGTCCCAAGACTTACAACATACCTGGTCTATACACACCTGCATGCGGTGTTATGATACTTTATCAGCATAGGTGCTAACAAGGCTATTCGAACCAACCCCCCTCCCCCCCAAACACTAAATCAAAGCAGTCTCAACCAACACAGTGGATTCTCTTTTTTTTATTGGTTAAAATGCTTTGATTGGCTCTTTTGTTTTCTTAACCGGAGCTGGTACTGTTTGAAAAACACATGGCTTGGTTGTGTTTGCGGATAAATTCCTGCAGAAACTCCCTAACACTCTTCTCTTCTTGAGACTACTGGATGCATTCAACATCAGAACAGTCTTTTTTTGCGTGAAGCAAACAACACATCTTTATTGCTTTTGGTAGTAAATGTGGATCTATGTTTTTATTTGCTGAACAACAAATATTTTACATTCTTCTTCCACATAATACCCATAGTTAGGCAGCGCTCCCATGTGGATAGGAGTGGCTCTGTTTCTTAAATCCTCTGAAAAAGGCTCTGGATAGAAAACTATGAATGCAGCAAAAGCACAGTTCTATGCATGGAGAAAACAGTTCGGCGTTTATTGATTTTTATTATAAAAGAGGATGATAAGACAAGTGTGCGCTTGAATCCCCAAATCAACAAGAGCCACATCTGTCCCTTTGCTCTCACACCAGTGCTTGTTTGCTCTATAGAGGGCTGTCACAAAGCAGCTGTTCCCACTCAGTATCCAGCACAGGGTGAACCCTCACCAACCAAACTTCATTTATTATGTACAGTATGCTTTTGTGCAGTCCTATAAGCTCACGGTTACGAAGAAAAATGGTTTTCTTTTTTTTTTTTAATACATCGCAAATAGCAACATATTCTTCTTGAACGAGCAGTGTGTCATTTTTTAGTTTCTGCCATGACGGATTGAGCATAAACCACATCATCCATCACAGGAAGTCATTTCCAGCAGTAGATAGAGAGCATCAGTCAGATGCTGCTGTTTCTTTAAGAACGTGTCAAGCTGGGAGAGAGGCACGCAGAATGATTCATCGGTGAGTGCGAGATTGATCTAAAAGTGGAGAATCTGAGCTCATTGAATGTTAGTCAGTTGATCCACTGACAAGGCGCAATTTTAATTATGCGAGTGATTAGATTTTTTTTGGACATGGAGATTTAAACAAACCCAGCAATGTGCACGACATATATTTGCTCAGAAACAAAAAAACAAAAAACAAATCTTCTTTCCCTTTAGTAACATATTTACTCAAAATCAAGCTCCATTTGGTTGTATCTTGAATTGTATGTGTTACGGTCAAAATGATGTACTTCCTGTTTCAGGAACAATTTGTGTAAAATATTTCGAGATCTGGGGTTTGTTCTTGCAGACCTGATCAAAATCCCTGAAAATCACCAGAGCACATTGCTACCAGACCCTAATGGTTGTATTTTGAATAGTATGTGTTATGACCAAGACGATGTCACAATTCCTGATTCAATAACACTTCCTGTTCCTGAATTTTCTTTTCCTTTAGTAAAAAAGAAAAAAAGAAAAACAGGGTTTGTTCTAGCAGACCGGATCAAAATCCATCCAAAACACCTGAGGAAATCCTGACATTTTCTGTTGCCTTCACATTGCTACCACCCGCTATTGGTTGTATTTTGAATATTGTGTGCCACGGTTAAGCTGATGTCACTTCCTGTTTCAGAAACACTTCCTGTTCCTGAATCTTCTATTCCTATAGTAAAATATTAAACAAAAACAGGGTTTGTTCTTGCAGACCGGATCAAAATCCATCCAAATCACCAGAGCACATTGCTACCAGTCACTAATGGTTGTATTTTGAATAGTGTGTGCCATTGTGTGTGCCAAGAGACGATGTCACTTCCTGTTTAAGGAGCATTTCCTATTTCTGAATCTACTTCTCCTATAGTAAAACATTTTGAAAACTAGGGTTTGTTTTTGCAGACCTGATCCAAATTCGTCCAAATGCAGATCCTGATGTCCTCTGTTGGCTTCTCATTGCTACCGCCCCCTAAAGGTTGCATTTTGAATAGTATGGGTCAGACTTCTTCCACTACTTGGATTCAAATTCATACTGTGACTTTGTTCGATAGCTTGGGTTCAGCTTTGTGATTGTTCATTCCACTTTAATCCCATGGATATATTGGTGTTAATACAATTATAAAGGTTTTCATGAGTGTAAGTGGCGGGTTCGAACAGGGCTCACTGTCCTTCTCTGGTTTGTCTGAGTAGCCCCCATGAGATGGGGAGGTGGGGAGGAAGGTGGGAAGCTGATCAGTAAATGAGAGAAGGGATAGATGAGCTTATAAAGACAGGGAAATAGAGGAATTGATGAGAGGTCATGTCCCAATCAGACTCGGAAACACGTTCAATTAATTAAACAATCAATATTAATCGCTTTGACAGATGGTTTCTTCTCATGTTTTTTGTATTCTTTCACACTTTTTTAAAATAAGCACATTGATGTTGTTTAGGCATCTGATTTATCCATGTTTCGGTATGGCTGAAAGACCCAGCAGCAGAATGGCAACCACTTAAAAAGTCTTGAACATATGCATTATATAATGTTTTTGACCATTGGAAAGTGGTCATCCATATTCAATAGTCATAAACTTCCCTCTCCCCAATAGTTTGAAAATAATCAGTATTTATTCAAATCAACATTGTTTTTTAATCCGCTTCCAAATAATTGGCCGTCCATGAATAGTAAATAATCCATTTCATAACCTCAGACCCCAAATTCCAAAAGAATTCCCCAAAAAAACGCCAGGACAAAAATGACGATTAAGAGAGAAAATGATTACATGCTTTTCCTTGTGACCTTGATTTTAACAGCAAGTTGTTTGGCGACTGTCTAGGAGCTTGGCAGAAATACACAGAGCACTCAAATGCCACATTTGATGGGTCAATACCGTCCTCTCTAAAACAAAAGGTCAGTAAATCCCAGAGCAAATGCTACTTCGGAGAAGCAAACGCATCCCTCCGCTCGGGAACAATGACACTGCGCTGTTTTCAAGTTCCTCAGGCTCATGTTCTGTGTGCTTTACGAAGCACCTGTGTCTGTTTTTGATGCCTCAAGGCTTCTGTGTGGCACAGGTGCCAGGAGTCTCTGCCAGCTGAGGCCAAATGTGTGTGTCTGCCTACTCCGTGAGATTAGTTCAGTCACAGCTTCAGGATCAAGCATGGCTAATAAAAGAAGTCCATTTCTGGCAAAAACAGCTGAGTCAACTTGAACATCTATATTGTAAGGATCTATATGTTGATGAGAAAGATGGAAATAGATGATCAGAAGCCAAAACAGCAAAATGTTAAATGTAAGAGTGCATTATTAGATACAGAACTGTGCACAATCAAACTCTGATCCCAAGGCTGATTGCATTTAAACCGGCTAAAGGCCGAAGATGAGACTTCATATATGCAAACGACAGAGAGAAATGGCGTGTCTGATTGGCTAAAGGATTGCACTTGCTGACGAAAGCCTCTTGAACCACTGAATATCCTCGTCATTCTTTCTCTCTCTCTCTCTCTCTCTCTCTCTCTCTCTCTCTCTCTCTGTGAGTTTGTGTGTCTAGCTTCTTCAGCAGACTAAAAGCTCTCGTCACGTGGAAAGTAAGTGTGACAAGGTTTGAATGGGACAGGAAGCCATTCTCTATTGAGAATCTGATTAATGTCTTTAGAAAAGATTTATTCTGGTTGTCCTCGTCATTTTGTGATTATTATGCAATATTATAATATTCATAAAAGGTACTCTTGGCATCATTGTACGCTGACTCTGATTAATCATAAAAAATGCATGAATCACTACCGACATCAACTTGTACATTGCTGAAATGTCTAATTTTTTAACATAAATTAATTTGATAAGGAAAAAAGAAACTATATATTTTTTGCAAATGAAATAAGCATTTAAATAATAATCACTTCTGGTGTCAATAGAATGGATGTATATAATCACTTTATGAGAGTTTCAACATAGCATTACATTTACACAATTAACATTACATTTATATCTGTTTAATGTTATATTTTATGTGTTAGTATCAGTTTTTTAAATGTTTTTTTTTTTACCAATTTTACTTGTACTGTTTTGTTAACAGTTCTGTGCAAACATTTCAGGCGGATGTGACAATATGCTGTAAACAAAGAATACTAACCATCCAGTGCCAAATGTATTTTGCAATAGGGAATTGCTCCCAAACATATATAGAAATTTATATAATCAAAAAACATATATATGTATGTATATGCATGA